>CAAKHG010033830.1:0-15115 GCA_901007715.1 Dactylopterus volitans
GAGGCGGATCAGGTGCACAAGTCAGCTTTATTTAAAAAAAAAACACACAAAAAAAAAACAATAAAATAAAATACTTGTCATTTTTTTGTTCTCGGTAACATGTGGGAGAGCAGACGTGCCGCTCACGCGAGACAGACAAGCGCGACGCATCGGCGCGCGTCGACGCTGGAACGTCTCCAACTCGCCGCATCGTGTCCAGCTGAGGACCAGTGAGAACTTTTAAGCGCGAGAGCCTCTAAATTCCTGGTTGAGGTCATTGTTTATGAGAGCGCTCAGACGCTTGGCTCCCGTCCTGCGGCTTTTTCTTTTTTTTCTTTCTTTCCTTCCTTCCTTCTTTCTTTCTTTCTTCTCCTTCTCCTTCTCCTTCTCTCTCTCTCTGCTGCCTCTGGCTTTTAAAAGCTGCGTCGCGTCCGCAGAGTTTCACCTCGCAGCCAAACCCGCCGGACGCGCCGCTGCTGCTGCTGTTGCGCACAGGAGGAGAACCAAAAAAAAACCCAAAAACTAAAAAGCACTTTGGAGAGGTGAGTCCAGAACCGCCGAACATCAGCAGCAGCTGCCCGCTCATTCGTTGTTTTATGGTAAAAAAAAAATAAAAATAACCTGGGTCAGTCTTCTTGTTCGGGGGACACTCAAAAGTTTCTTAATTTAAGTGGGAGTCCACCTGTTTTGCGCACACTGCCGCGCGCAACAGGCGCATCGCCTTGCCTTGCAGATTGCGCGTATTTTGGACCGTAAATCACCTCGTTATCACGGCACATGGCGATAATTTCAAACAACAACGTGGACTAAACGGTTTTTAATAACTGCTGATTGATTCTTAATCCCCGATTATTATTATTATTATTATTTTTAAATTGGGCAAACGCGATTATTATTGGTCAATCAATTACCCGGAAATGGGAAAGGATGTTCATTTAATGGTTTGTGCCCGTTTCAGCTGAATCAGCGCTGGTTTTTGGGGGGGACGTTAAGGTTTTGGTTTTTAAGGTCCTGCTGACTCAGCAGGGCCGTGATTTGGACACCTCTCCCCGTCGCGCGCGTGATATGATAATGGAAACTGCAATTCAAGTCCATAATGGTGATTACGTAACTTGCGCGGAGTTCCACCACGTATGGATCGCCGCTGTTGTACCTCGCGTGACCTGCTGACCACTGGTTGCTTGAAACTGTTAAAAAATTACATCAGCTTCCTCCCTCCTCCTCCTCCTCCTCTTCCTCCTTCTCCTTCTTCTTCTCCGGGCAGCTGCCAAACCAAATGCATGATGTCATGAAAGAGACCTGGGAGATTATGGTCCTCCAGCATGACTTCACCATCCCTCAAAACCCCATCAAAACTTTATTCATCACGCCGCATTAAAATCCAAACCTCTCAGCTGGGGGAAGAAAAAAAAAAAAGAACTGCAGCCCTTTCCTTTGGGTCTCAACTACAATAACACCTCTTACAATCACTCTTTTTTTTTTTAGTTATTAATGTTCTCCGCGGAAGCAGCTCCGGAGCAGCTTCAGATCCTGCGTTCATGAGGCCCCTGCACTGAGCATCAGTGAGGGCGAGGGCACGCGTCTGCCAGCGTCTGCCAGCGTCTGCCACGCCGGGATGTCAGGCAGCTCTGGCAGTGCGTTCGGCGTGTTCAGAGACGTGACGCTGCTGAGAAGAAAGCCCCATTTGTGTCTTTTATCTTTTGCAAATGAGGCAGAGCAATAGTGAAAGGGAGAGGATGGAGGGTGGGGTGCGGGGGTGTCTGACGTGTCTCACCAGCCTGCTGTAATACTCCTAAATAGGCAATGCTGCTTGTTTCTGTGTGTGTGTGTGTGTGTATGTGTGTGTGGCCTGACCACGCTGAGCCGAAGCAACACCCCCCCCCCCACCCCCACCCCCGCGTTGCTGTTCCTCTCACCCTCCTCCTCCCCACTCGGAGAGCGGAGACGCCTCAGCTCAGCTCAGCCGCGCTTAGATGCTCCATGACGAGGAGCAAAAGGGAGGGGTGAACGCAGATAGGAGAGACAATAAAAAAAAAGGGGTTGGACGCTTCGTTTGAAAATTTCCAAAGGAGAGAAAAAAAGAAAATAGCTGATGTTCATGATTTCTTTATTATTATTTTTTTGAGCAGTGATGTAAGATGCTGTCAGATTATTCCTATGGTCCCGCATTCAAGGAAAAAATACACAGATCAAGCATGACGTTATGACCACCACATGTTTACCTCAGAATCGAGAGGTGTTGACACATGTTAATGATTGTTATTGGGACTGTAGGCAGAGTAGGACTGTAGGACTGTAGGACTGATGCTGTTGAACTGTACTGGGTGACAAAATATTAGGGACACCTCTCAGTGTCCCTTTTGGTCATCCCACTCATATGCGTTCGGGTCCCTAATATTTTGGTCATCCCACTCATATGCATTCGGGTGACCAAATGCAATAGATTCTTCCGTCAGGAGCAGTTTTATGTCGGATTTCAATTTAGTCTGTTTAAGAGAGGTGTTGACATATTTTAATGATTGTTATTGGGACTGCAATTTGTAATTTCCCACTCGTATGCATTCGGGTGACCAAAATATTAGGGACACCTCTCAGTTTAACCCAGTGCATCACAAATTACAGTCCCAATAACAATCATTAAAATATGTCAACACCTCTCTTACACAGACTGAACTGAAGTCCGACATAAAACTGCTCCTCAGGGGAGAGTCTATTGCAGCGCTGTTGCTTAATCTTGTATATAGTGGTCGTAATGTTATGACTGATCGGCGTATTAAGCCTTAGAATTAAAGGGATAACGGCTCCATGCAGGATGTGGAAGCGTAGTAAATTTGAGCTGTTGCGACTCGTCATCAATCATGTGCTTCGCATTCAAATTTATTTTCGCAAACGTCACCACAGATGCCAGCTGTGGACTAAAGAACGCCACGTAAGTGCATCGGTAACCTCAAATACGTATGGCACCAGCGTCAGAACAAATGCCCTTATTTGCTTTCCACAGCTTTGTCTTGTGAGCGCTTTAAAAAGGGCTAGCTCTATTTTTCAGTAAATCTGCCCAAATCCAACCGAGAGGAAAGAAATTGTGCGAGTTTTCATCACTTTCACGCTCGGCTTTGACCCGGGTGATGCAAGCCTTGAGATAATCCCCAAATGCGACGGATTGCAGCGCTCTGCCCATCAAGATGATATTTTGCGATGCTTCATGTGTGTCTTTACTGGGATGCTGAGCCCACGCGCGGGTTTACGGGCCTTGTAAAGTTTGACTTCGGCTCATCGTTGGAAAGGCGACGGCGGAATCATGTGACTGCGAGTGCTCGCGACAGTGATGGCTTTATCTGAGAGTCCGTGTGCGTGTGTCTGTGTGTGTGTGTTAGCAACACTCCCATCCAAACCATATGATTTTGGAGAAGGCTGTTGTCCCCGTGGCCTTTTGTCCACACATATTTGAGCTCGGTGGGTCTGGCTCTCTCCACACCCTGATTTCTTTGGCCGCGCGATGACCTTCAGTTTGTGTTGAAATACGGCTCACTGTGTTCGCAAATGACCTGTCTTGTGTGTGTGCTGCTGCGTGTGTGTGTGTGATGAGTCATAGCTCCGCTGAGAGACATAGCGTTTGTCACCGGTCCATCTGCCCACTAACCAGATATGGAGGCTGACAGAGACGCATGCATGTCAAGAACGAGGGGTCACGCTGGGAACTAAGCCCTTGCTCTTGCTCTCTCTCTCTCTCACACACACACAAACACACACACAGACAGACTGGGTTTCGGTTGCTGCTGGTAACGGCGAACAGAGGATTGTTCCGCCCCGCACTGAGCGATTCGCCAGATTTCCTGTTTCCCTCCGTGTACAGCGCTCCGAGAGGCGACAGGTGATAGGACGGCAGCCAAGCGGCAACACCTACTGGAAAATGTGAAACATGCGCTCCGTGCTGCGGCCGGATGAGACTGACGGGTCGCGGGCCGTTAATGGCAATTAAAAGCCTTGATGCTTTTTTGCATCAAAGGTATAAAAGGAAAATTAGTCACATGTGTAATCAGCCACGATCTATATGTAGGTTTTTGTTTTGTTTTCTTAATGGTCTGGAGCTATTTCGGGTATGTTGAAATGCTCGGGCGGTGGCAGGTGGGGGGGTGGACCCTGCGCCCCAGCGTTATCGTCCATCGGGACAACAACAGAAAGTATGATGAAGTCACCAGGACGGGGAATTAGAAGTATTTCATACGCCTTAACAGGCTAATGTGACAAGTTGCATTCATATGTTACAACAGATGGTTCAGACTTTCAGTATATTTTTGAATACCCGCCCCCGCTGGCTCCTGAATGCAGCATGAAAAAGCCGATTCCTCCGATAACATTGAACACTAGCGTGCATTTTGCTACGACAAGACAAGTGGCAAGCTTTTACATTGTGAATCCACAGGCCATCATAGTTAGCATGATTTAGAAAGATGTGAGACACTAATCGTGAGTAATGAATCTTTTTAACATGGTATTTGTAATGTTTGTTTGGTTGTTTTTTTTGTTCCCCCAGCGCTCATATGGAATATTGCCAATGCGTTAGATAAGGATCGACAAACAATTGAATGGCGTAACTGTTTATAGTGCGTTTTAATCTTTGGTTTGTGCAGTTGGTCCAACTGTGCAGGCTGTTTTTCATTCATCACGAGCTGCAATGTCATCAATGAGAAATCCACAGAAACATTGACGATCGGAGACGAGGGCTCCTAAGTTGATTGAGCAAGATGGCGCGGCGGCTGGAACACCGAGCGAGCGCGGAATGAAATGGAGGAGGAAGACGGCGAGGTCTCTTGATGGGCGCGCACGCGGGCTCGGAGCGGTGGCGCCTTCCTGGCCATTAATTAGTTTTTGTGGGTTTAGGGTAATTGGGTGAAAGATTACAAAACAAGGCAAACGTAATGCCGCTCAGTGGTAATGGACCAAATGAAATCTGTAATTGCAGCCAGATGCCCTTCAAACAACTGTGGACAAACAAGCACACACACAAACGCACACACACTCGCTCTCCGCATTTGTGTCTAATATGACTGTTTATCTAATATAGCCAATTAGTTCCCTGCTTTAAACGGAACGCATTGCTGTTATTACTACTTCCGTCATTTGCTTCCTCATTTGCCTCTCGGTTTCCTCTCATTCCCGTAATGATCCGGCATTTCGGTGTTTAAGGTTCTGCGACTCCGAGGGCCCAAATTCGGAGTTTCGCGCCATCTGGTGCCACATTTGCTGCCGATTAGAAGATGATGACGGTAATGATGATGGCGGTTGCGACGTTTTCGGTTTTTCTTTTTTTTTTTTTTTTCTTTTTAAAAAAAAAAAAAATCATAATCGGCACCAGTTTATACGGTATAAACCCGACATTTTTAGACTTTAACAGGGTCCCTAGTGACGTCGTCAGGGTTATCTCAGTTTGGAGAGTTGGAAAGGTGGACAGGGGAACGGATGAGGGGGGGGGGGCATTTTGTGAAGCACAGGAACTGTTTGCTTGCTGGAACTTGACCCCGGTCGGGGCGTCTCGGCGCCGGCTGCCGTGACTTTGGCCGGTGTACCAACTGTGAAAAGAGCACAATGATCCTGGTTGAGGGGGTGGCGGGGAGGGCGAGGGAGCAAGAGTTAGCATATGGGCCAGTCTGACGACCCTCCAGCGCCACCCAATTATCGCAGAGCGGGGGGGAAGGACCCCCCCCCCTTGCTTTAGATGTTTGTCAGCAGGACAATACAAAAACCACCAGGCTGATTTTCATGAAGGTCGAGATTACACTGAATATCGTACTGAATATATTATTCATAAATACGGGGTCAGATGTATGAATCTGAGGCAGATTTAGGTGCGTTTATAGTTATCTTTTTACACAATTACTAATTTGTCAGGGGCTTGTCATGCGGACCTTTACGAAGCAGTGATCCCGCGTGCTGGATTTAGTACCTACGTAAAAGTTCGGAGTGGAACATTTTTGCAGGCAGGTGATCTCGGTTCAGCCGCTGTACGACGACCCCAGAAATACCTTGAAATACACATCAGGACGTGGATGTCGGTGTCAGTTATGCTTGGCCGGTGCCCTGCCCATGCAGTAATGCGCGGTACTTTCAAGAGAACCTATTTATCGTTGTGACCGCTTGTTGTCCTCGTTATTGGCCGTGAAAATCGGTTTGCAGTACATTTCCTCGCCTGAGTTTGTGACGGTTTTGACCCTGAGGAGCACCTTTTGATGACTGATACGCCGCGTTTTTGTCGTGTAGTCACTATAAAGGGGTTGTTTTGGGGTTTTTTTTTTTTTTATTTTTTAACCTTTTGTCTTTTCTGAGAGGATCCACAATGTCCTTTTTTGCGTTTAATATGAGAAATGCGCGGGGTATTTCCTGGGGCTTTAGAAGAAACACGCTCTCTCGGCGTGAGAATTACAAAGACAACATGGGGAGGAATTCATCGCTGACAGCCAACTGTGTTTCTCTCACATCCTTGAAATATTCCCCCTCTACAGTTTAGTCTTTAACGTGCCATCTTATCTTTTGAAGCATGCGGCACACACCCATAGAAAAGAAGACATTAGAGATGGCTTATGTCACACTCGGATCAGGCATTGATATAAACCTTCTTCTCTGAGTCATCCCGTTGAGTTACAACGATAAGTGATCCGACATGTCATCGGTACATGTTACAAAACATTTTATGTCGCAGCGTTGGGAGTATCTGTTATCCCCAATGGCCTTCAATCAAAACCCTCTTTTTTTTTTTTTCTACCTTCTGATGTTACAGCCGTGGAATCCAATATCCATCACCTAATCTACCCGCTCTGTTCTCTAATGCATACCCTAAAAAGGAATGGCGGGCCGAAGGTTGGGTTTGGACGCGGGTTCAGGGGGTGTGTTTGGGTCACACAGGGGTATATACAGATCATCACAACATAACAAGGCCTATGGTCTCCGGGTTGGACCCGCTGTGGATGCCGCCGCCGCCTCCTCCGCTGCCGTTTCCTCCGCTGCCGTTTCCTCCTTTTTCTCCGCTCTTCTTCTTGACTGGAACCAAACATGACTTTCTACAAGCACACAGGAGGTATGGATGCTGAGTACATGTGGTACCTCGTAATCAAGTTGCAAATAGTACAACAGGTGTGCAATAGGTGCCCTGTTAGCGTGCCTTTATCCAAAGCTCACATTTTAAGTGAATTTTGCCTTGTGTGGAGTTTAGTGGAATCAACGATCGAAGGTCCACTGAGGTTTTTTTGGAGATTTTGTCAGATGTTTTAATGTTGTTTAACATATTCAAATGCTTTATTTCCAGTCTAAAATGTGAAATATTCCACCTCCGTGGTAGTAAACAACAATTTGATTATTATGCTATCAATTAGAATTAACTATATTGTGTTATTTTGCTGCAATAACCCAAGTTTTTTTGCTTTTGACTTTAGGTCAAACTATTTTAACCTGACGGCAATTTTGAAAGTAAAACATTTAGGCACCTCTACTATTAGAACTGAATCCCGGAGGGCCCACTCTTTTTTAATATAAATGAATTTGTCTTTTTATTTCTGAGATGGAGGACTGAATCGTCCGCCCTGCTCAAATCAAAGCATTTTATTATACGATCATAAAAGTGTCATTTTGTAGTAGAAACATGGAGTCTAATATTTTTTTACATCTCTTCATCCCCCACCTAATGACATGTTTTATGACTGCGGGGCAGCAGGTCGGCGGTTCTCCATCTCCAGCTTCCTGCGGGGGAACTGGAAGTAAAACGTAGCCTAAAATGTCAGCCATCTTAACATGGAGTCTTGTGTTCTGTCAAAATACCCAAAAGTGGAAAGTCGCTCGGCTCAGGACAACCTGAACATTTTATGAGTCCAAAAGTTAAAAAAAAAAGAAAAGAAAAATGTATCCCAGAGCTGAACATGCTGTAAATATCTTAGAGAGGGGATGTTGAACTCCTTTTTCAGCTCTCTCAATTTCAGAATGTGTTTATTGCAAAAATAATAGACATCCATATTCAAAGCGTCCCATTTTAATGGCGTTTTAAAGCTCTCAACATTCGAGGAGCACTAATTTTTTGTTCCAGCGTTAAATCATTTCTTTTTTATTGCTTTGTGATGACTAGAGTGTGTGAAAAACGTAAACACGCGAATGACACCGTTTTTTCCCTTCGGCCGGATCCTCCTCTGAAGGCCCAGCCTTCGCCGCTCCAGCCGCGAGTCGCTTTAGATGATATCAGCGCTCCATCAATACAGCAGAGGGCAACGTGTTTGCCGCCGAGTGGACCTGTTTATTTGGCCGATGAGCTGTCTGGGCCGCCGTCTTCGATCTGATCCCTCTGACTCACCGCACAAACTGGTCTCGCGCTGACCTTTCCCGGCTAAGGGGGCCCTCCAGCCCGCGGGGGCCCACCACGGTGGCGAGCCGCCCTCCCCTCTCCGCGGCTTAGCGGCGGCACATACCGCGCCCGTTTGACGGGGGGCAGCTGTCGCGCTGTTTGTGACAACAGATTAAAGCTGAAGTGCTGGACGCGTCCCAACTGGAACCACAATGGCTGCGCGATCTGGGCAGTCATCCTCCTCCAGCCCCTCTTGCTCCGGAAGGTCAGCGCGCTTTAAATAGAGAATTGACCACTAAAATAAACGTCTGGTCAGCCCGGGCTCAGGAGTGAGACCCAAGTATTTCGCCTATGTGACCCGCCGGTGCTGGTGGGCCAGGTGGGTTTGTGCGTTTTCATAATGAAAGCGAGGATGGACAGAACGGGGGGGCGTGTCGGCTTATCCCCGAGGCGCAGCTGCAGATAGCTGCCTCGCTCCAAACAGTTTCACATCCCTGCACGCACACAAGCGCGCACACACACAGGCACCCGCGCGGGCACACACGCACAGGCACACGCACACGGGGCTTCGCGCCACGCTCCGCGGAGCTCATCTCTTCAACTGGCTGTTTACCACATCCAACTTAAATAGCCGCCGCAGTGCCCGCTCATAAATATTTTCCTTGTTCCTATGGTTACTAAGACAAAATGCCATCACACCCATTGTCCCCCCCACCCACCTCCACCTCCGCCTCCGCCGCCCACCCCTCTTGCCCCCACACACGCACACCTCCCTTCGCAGTCGCTCCTGTTGGTTTTAAAATGACATTTGTGTCACCGAATAAATCAGGTCCGCTGCGGCGGTTCAGCTGTCCCTCCTGACGCGCCGACAGAGGCTTCGGCGGCAGATGAAACACACTGCGTCAAAAAAAAAAAAAAAACACGCCCCACTTGTCCTCAGCGGACACCGCCCGTGTTCGGGACACCAGGAATGTTAACGAATGAAGTAGCAGGGCAACTGACTTCACAGTGCTCGCACCACCAGCCAATAAAATGACCTGGCCAGAACGCGGACAAAAGAAAGCATGTGTGTGTGTGTGTGTGTTTGGGGGTGGAAGGGCGGATAGATGGGAGCTGAGCGGGTTCGGGAAATGAGCGAGACAGGCTAAAAATACGATCTCAGATTTCCAGGGAGAGCTTGATAAAAAGGAGAGTCTGCAGGCCAAAAAGGAGCGCAGACAACAACTAGACATCTGTGGGCCGCTTTTTTTTTTTTTTTCTTTTCCTCCTCCATTTTATTTATCTTTTTCTTTTTCACCTCAGCCACACTTCCCTCATCGGTTTGGTATGCTGCCGGTGGAGCTGCTTCTGTCTGACATTAAAGGGGAGACACGTTAAATCCATTGCGGATTTCGTGCAGTTCTCTGCTTTTGATTTGTTTTGAAGTCAGACGTACATCGGCAGCCTCGGGCCTCGACCGCTCACCCCAGCGGTCACCCAGCGGTCAACAAATCCCCGCTATTAGATATGATTTGTTGTTGCATATGCTGGACCTCTGATCTGTGCTGTCAAGCACCTTAGATTAGCTATCATACATCTGAAGTGCTTTATAAATAAAGTTGCCGAATGGAACCTTTTTTTTTCCCGCCCCGGCTCACCGCGTTCGGTGACTCTTGGTCGCGATAGAAAAGGCAACACTGCCCCCATCTGGTGTCAAATGGAAGAGCTCCAGCTGACTGTGTCCACTGTGTGTGTGTGCGTGGGTGCGCGTGTGTGTCCGTGTGTGTGTGTGTGTGTTTTTTTTTTGAACAGGCCCCAGGAGTTATCTCACCTCCACCATGACCGATCGCTTCGACTGCTACTATTGCCGTGACAACCTGCACGGGAAGAAGTACGTGAAGAAGGACGACAAGCACGTGTGCACCAAGTGCTTCGATAAGCTGTGCGCCAACACGTGCGCCGAATGCAGACGACCCATCGGCGCCGACTCCAAGGTGAACACACACCGAGCTTGGGCGTGTGTGTGTGTGTGTGTGTGTGTGTGTGTGTGACTGGGAGAGAACGAGTGAGCCAATGAGAAAGTGACCCAGTGACAAAAATGGATGAAGAAAGAGAGTAATAATAATAATAATGATAATAATCAGCAATAATCACTGTATCATCTACACATGTCCTTTATGTTGCTGGAGTTTAGTCCAGCAAGAATCCTTTCATATAATTTTTTTTTTAAGCATTTTATATTTTTATGCCTCTGGGTAAGAGGTCAAAGGTCAAGGTCACTGTTATTCTATCAAGTGATATATCTCCTGTTTGGAATCTCTTCAAATTTGGCACAGAAGTCAATTCAGGCTCAAGGAAGACCTGCTTGGGTTTAGGTGGTCAAAGGTCAAGGGTCACTACGACCCTCACAAAACACAAACGTGTCAGGTGGGAATTGTTTCGTGTTGGGATGTCGCGTTAAACGCACGAGCATCCCTTCATATGTCCACGCAGAAAAACAGATGTACAAATAACAAAAGATAAGCTAAAAGGACGGGAGTAGGAGTCTGTGTGTGTGTGTGTGTGTGTGTGTGTGTGTGTGTGTGTGTGTGTGCGCGCGCGCGCGCGTGTGTGTGTGTGTGTGTGTGTGTGTGTGTTTGCGCGTGTGTTTTCATCGCTCATCTGCTCCGCTGTCAGGCTCCAGCCCTCCTCCCTCCCCCCGCCGTGGTCTCTGCTCCCGTGACGCTCTCGCCGCTCAGTCGCCGGCGCCGAAATGTGTGAAAAAGACGTGTCACTACGACTAATGGAGCTTCAATATTTCATAGCACATTTCCGCCGTCGCAAGTCCCCAAACTCCTTTCGCGCGCCGCCACGTCCCGGCTCGCCTCATCTCCACTTTAATGCCGCCACATGGGCTTGTTTCTGCACTCTGCCCCCGAGCCTCAGTCCACATGACGAGTAAACAAACTCCACTTTAATGAGGTTCTGCGCGAGGACGAAAGCGGCGGGCGCCTCTGCTCACCCTGCGCCCCCCCCCCCCCCCTCCCCTCCACCCCAACCTACCCCTAACCCTCCCCTCTGTGTTCAGGAGCTGCACCATAAGAACCGCTACTGGCACGAGGACTGCTTCCGCTGCGCCAAATGCTACAAGCCGCTGGCCAGCGAGTCGTTCAGCGCCAGGGACGATGGGAAGATAATGTGCGGCAAGTGCGGCTCCCGGGAGGACGGCAACCGTTGCCAGGGCTGCTACAAGGTGGTCATGCCAGGTGAGGTGGCCGCTCTAGGTTTTCCAGGTGAAGGGGAAGCCAGGTTTTCAAGGCTCGCCGGCGCTCAGCTTCTGGCGCCCGGGCCCCCGCCTTGCGGCTGATCGTTTTTTTTTTGCGTGTGTCTCAGGAACCCAGAACGTGGAGTACAAGAACAAGGTGTGGCACGAGGAATGCTTCACCTGCTTCGACTGCAAGCAGCCCATCCGCACGCAGAGCTTCCTGACCAAGGGCGATGACATCTACTGCGCCCCCTGCCACGACAAGAAGTTTGCCAAGAAATGCTTCCACTGCAAGCAGGTGCGGCCTTTTTTTTTTTTTGTGTGCCTCCAGTTAGCCGTGTCACGGGGGGGGGGAGTTGCAAACCGACGTCAGAATGAGCGATCCTCACTGAGTAGGTGCTCCACTCTTCCCCTTAGCCCATCACCTCCGGGGGGATCAGCTACCAGGACCAGCCTTGGCACTCCGAGTGTTTCGTGTGCAAGACCTGCCGTAAGCCTCTGGGGGGGACTCGCTTCACCTCCTTCGAGGGCTCCGTCTACTGCGTGGACTGCTACAAGACCGACGTGGCCAAGAAGTGCCTGGGCTGCAAGAACCCCATCACAGGTCAGCACCAGCGAGCCCCCGGGGGGGGGGGGCCCTCGACCGGCAGGAAACGCGTCCCTGTCATGGATGTGTATAAAACCTTCGTCCTCGCCCTGGATGTGTCCAGTAATAATTATGTTGTTGAAAATTTAAACACGATGGACAAGAAGCTTTTAAGATCAGCAAATACAGTTTCCGACCTCCAGCATTTATGAAAAGAAAAATAATTTTCCAGTTGAATTAAAAGGTTTGAGGAAATTCATTTTTGCAAAGTCGCTGGAAAATGTTAGCTGAAACAATGGTGGTTATGATTATTTTTTTTTTTGCCATAATTGAGCTAAAGTCAGAGGAAGAGGAGGATGACAGTGTGTCCACCGCCAGACGCTTCAATTGACCATGATGCAATGGGGTTGCAAGGGCAAAATGTAACTCAGATAATGATAAATGTTTCATTGCAACAGTAGAAAAAAAAAAGGCTTTCAAAAGTCAGGTCTTGATCTGCTTTTTAAAGTAGTTTTTCAACAAAGTCGTGAGTTGAAGTTCATGACCTCCAACCATCACACCAAACAATCAGAATTTGCTCAAAGAGTGTAAAATGCTGATAGTTTACAGCATCACAGCTGATCCACACGCAGGCATTAAAATGCCCGCCGTTAAATAAACGCGTCAATGAGGCCTGAAAAGACGCCGCGTTTCAGGTTTAAAGTGACAATAAACAACCGGTGACTGTGAAATCAAAGTTAAATTATAGCCTTTTCTGCTCCTGGCGGACAGAATTGCACAAGTGAACGGTTCCCTACGAGCAAGGTTTATAAAACATTCATAGGATAAGATTTTTCCTCATTAAACATCACTTTAGTGCATATTACTAGCTGGAAGCTTCGTTAAGCAGCTCTTGACCTTCTGTCGCCGCAGGGTTCGGCCACGGCACGAACGTGGTGAACTACGAGGGCCACTCCTGGCACGAGTACTGCTTCAACTGCAAGAGGTGCTCCCTGTCCCTGGCCAACAAGCGCTTCGTCCTCAACGGCGATCACATCTACTGCCCCGACTGTGCTAAGAAACTGTGAGCGGCGCCCTCACCTGTGCAGCACCGGTTTTCTGGGGAGAGTTACACCAAAACTGACTTTCTGACTGCAAAAAACAAAAACCCAAAACATGTTTTCTCATTAATCCCACTTATGGGGTTTGAGGTTGGAAGAGCGCCATATTCGAATTCCAGCGCCAGAGAGGGCACGGAAATATCAAACAGTCAGTTTTGGTGGGAGATGAGAGGTTATTTTCGATTAAGTATGCACTTGCTTGAATCATTTATCTGCACATATATAAATGCAACGTGTCGGGGTTTGATCCCGACATGCCAACGGAATGTCTTGAAGGGGTTCTGCTGTGCGCCGCTAGTCTGGTTTAATTCAGGATTCTTAGCAGCCTTTACAAGATTTAAGTGCCTTACTGGAATCTAGAGGGAATGAAATCGCTTTTTACATGCATACTTTGGCTCCCACATACCAGCTTTGATTAATAATCTGTCGCGTCTCCGAGTATCTGAATGGATCACGAGACTTTCGAAAGATGTTTAGGCGCTGAATTTTAAATTCAAATGAGGGCTTTTGAGCTTGGTGTCAGAAGTGTAAACTGCTCATGTATCTCAGACTGCTCCGAGTGAAGTTTAACATGCAAAGAAACAAAAAAAAATAAATAAAAAAAAATAACCAAGAATAAAAGAAGCAGTGATCTCCAGTCTTTTATTCATCTCTGGCAAGAAATTACCATTGTGGCAAGAGGAATATTTTTGCAAGACTTTATTAACAGTTTGTATCATCTCAGTACACTTAAAATTTATTTACAGTACAGATGTTATTCGTGGGACAGGGGGTTGTTAGGTCTTGCAAATATGCGGATGTCATATTCACAATGTCGCCCTGGTTGGATAGACTGATTGTCGAGGCCGAGGTAAAGATAAGTTCTCTTAGTTGACAGTGATACAACGACAAGACTAACTCTCAATCTAAGGCACCGTGCTATCCTATTGTTGTCGAGGGCTCCGGCCCTCCCGAGACGCAGCAGGACCCGGAACGGATCCGGAATCTGTTCCAAGCAGCAGCTACGACAGATGCTACTCGCGAGCGGCCCGTCTCGGAAGCGCGTCCTCTCTACTCGGCGAGCTGCTGAGAGACGCAGAGTACTTCCTGTCTTCCGGAACACCCTCCCAAGAGCCTACAGTAAAGCTACCCCTCGGTAACCGTTAGCAACTCCTCGAAACACAGCAAGTACTTCGTGGCAGTGCAAAGTGTCTCGTGTTTTCCGGCTGAATTATGTATGGCGGCTAAAAGCGGGCAGCTCGGCGTGGATGTAAATAATGAAGGACGGTTTATCGAGCCGTTACATTCTCAGAAGCTTATTAATCAAACGGAGGTCTGAAGCCAGCTAATCCTTATGTACAAAGCCGTTTTAATTACCAATAAGGGTGCGGAAAGCGAGTGAAGAACAAGGCAAAAAAAAAAAAAAAAATCAAGGTCCTCAAACTTCTTCTCGCTTGGACTATACAAGCGGATTTCAAGATCAGAGAAGAACAAACGGGCTCCGCGAGTCTGACCCATGTCACATTTTTTTTTTTTTTTTTTTAACGGAGCCGTCTCAGTGTAAATGTCCCCGGCCTCGTGATACTCCGACCTCACACCGCGCAGAGACGCGTGGATGACAGTGAAAGCGTCATACAGAGGCACAGCAGCGACTCTTGCCGCTGGGGAGGGAGAAGAAGGGGTAAGTTGGGGGCGGGGGGGAGACGCGGACATGCTGCTGAAGGCTCAAACAACTCGGCTCTCAAACGTTCAAATGTCAAAATATTTTAGTCTCTGTGAGGCAGTTTTCAGAGCCCAGGAGCGGGGGAAAGTAGGCCCGAAAGCTCTTCACTGGAATAAACGCACAAATTACACACACACGCACACCCACCCACACACACACATATCGAATGCTGGGAGAACACAAAAGCGTGGGTCCTCCCGCT
>CAAKHG010033830.1:37709-57921 GCA_901007715.1 Dactylopterus volitans
GTCGCACGTTTGTTTATTTATTTTTGGGTCATCTTGTCGTTTACTGTGTTGCACTTTGGCTGTGTATGCACCGCAAGCGGTGCTGCAACACCCAGACCACAATAATATGCTAGCAGCATTATTAGGAGGCAAAAGATGCTGGAAAAAAAAGCGGTGGAGATTTGTTCGTTTGATGGAAACACAAACTGATGAAGTGAAAGATCTCTCTCTCTCTCGCTCTCTCTCTCTCTGCCTCATACACACGAACATCCAATGAGCACAACACTAGAAATAAGCTATTTCTTCCATTAACACAATGCAGGCTACCATAGGAAGGCGTGTGAAAAGCCAAACACTAGGGGCAAGTCTCACGCTGGGATCTTAAATACCCCACGATCTGCACTAGAACATTTGCAAGATATAATGTACACCATGTGGAACAAGCTGCAGTATTTTAAATGTATTCGATATATCTCCCACCTCTCCAGTTGGCATTCATTCCCAGGTCAGACGACTCTACATTAGCCACGGGTATTTATTAGCTCCAGATCTGATTGGCACCGATGGAAACACGACACCTGGGTGGTCAGCAGGACACGCCGGGGACAAAAAAAACAAAAAAGAAAAAAACTTGACTGCTAGCATTGGCGAAGGAGGCAATCGTCCATTTTCGCAGGCTTACCCTCATTACATTCGTGCCAATTTTCATGTTAAATGGTTCTTATTGATTACATGAAGTCCAGCCTTGGGCCATTGCTTATTATGTGAGCGGTGAAGTAAAGTCCACTGGAGGGCTTGTCATGACCCAGCTCTGCAGGCAAGACAGACACAACACTCAACAGGAAGCAGGCCAGTCTGTGTTGCGCGCACACACACACGCACAACACTTTAATTGCAAACACTGATCAAATGCCAGCTCTCTAAACAACAAGCCAGATCACAACACATTTGATTTTTGGCCATCTGTCACATCGAAAACTGTTGGAAAGCAAACATATTGCGCGGTGGAGAGACCAGAAATCAGTGGGTCACGTCTCTATTCTGTCTGGACTTTCAACTGCAGACGTAACCGTGCCCCGAGGCGTGCTGCAAATCACTAGCATGCTGCACAGGAAGTATTAGAATTAGTGCTCTGCGCAGCCTAATACAAAAGTGGTCAAACATTTGGCGCCGAGTGCTCAAAGTACACAGGGATTTTTTTTTTTCAACTCCACCCAAATACTATTACGGTTCTCTGGCCAAAAGAAACTCTTTTTCTGGTTGATTTGCCCAAAAGCAGTGAAATCACTTACTGAGGTGCCTGGCTGGAATGAACACATTTAAGGATCTTGGTCATTTGTGGCTCACAGCGTCCCACTGCTGGCTTAACATTTCAGGTTCTAAGATAACACTGGCGCGCGCTCGCGCACATGCGCAGGCGCGCACACACAATAACACCAGATCCTCCATGGGATTACTCTAGACCTTGTCATGCAAAGGTAAGCCTCGGCTATTTGCAATACTAGCAGGACGGTGCATCCCGGGGAGTCTCGTCTTCCCGGCGGCTGATATTCTCACGCGTACATACATGGTTTGATGTCCAAACCCAATGCTGATTACATTCCATTCCTTTCTGACTGCCATTTTATAGTTTCAACCGTGTAGAGAAAATGTTGGTCGAAGGCATCAGTATATCCCAAACTGGCGAATGCTGTAACACACATAACTGTACGACAAAACGAAAGATCAACAGGCACACAAACAAGAACTTAAGGAGCTTATCAGCAGATATATAACTCCCGGAATTTGAAGGCTTATTGATTTCACCAAAACCCTCTGTCATTGTAAATCCAATATATGATTTATCATCAAAACTGAGCAACTCGCCATTGTTTGGGAAATCCCAAAACACACACACACACACACACACACACACACACACACACACACACACACACACACTATTAATGATGCTGAAAAACAAAACAATATTTGTAGCCTGATTTTTGGTTTTGGCGTATCCAAACTAACACGCTTTGTTATTCAAATACTGCCTCGGCGGGCACAAACATGCCGGTTAATTTAAAAGGGATTTTAATAAAACTGAGGGGGTGGAGCAAAGTGGGCAGATCTGTGAAGCTACACAATGAAAATGAGCGTGGTCCGTTTCCTCTTTTGGTTAAATGAAACCAGTTCAGACATATTTCTCATACTTTTAATTCTACAGCAGCCGTAGCTGGCCCGGGATCAGGATAACCTTGCAGTGGTGTGATCTCCCTTCATAATGGCAGCCCTGCATTTTCTCCTTGCACACATTCTTTTGGAAATGGCCGTGCACATGAGTTAGATTTCTGACATTATCTTATTATTGTGTGTCTAAAATTGGGAAGAGCACATTTCTGAGTGGTGAGTAGAGACAATCGGGGCACCAGACCTGGAAAAGAGCCTGTTAAGAGTTATATTCACATGCAATATATACACTGGATTATATATCAATATCTGAAATCTTTTTAGCCCTTATATATCGGAACCAGTTCCACATATCGGTCAGGCTTCAGCCAGGATTCCGACACTTCACATCACTGTAAACTCTGTGGTTATTTTCACAGAGCCACAAAATTGGGTGGATGAAAATACCAGGTTGGAAGCGGTGAGAGGAAAATTTAAAGGAAACAGGAAGAAGATCAGCACTTTAATTCTGTCCAGTCGCTGCCAGGCGTAAGCACATGTCTACACCCACACCGGGTATGCAGAAAAAAAAACTCCCACTTAGCATGAAAAACGCCATCAGAACTGTCAGCGGCGCCGCGGCGCCAGTCAAAACAGAATGTGCATTTATGGCCACAGAGGGAGACACACGGCAAGCACCCATGCTTCAGTCTGAAGGGAGCCAGCTGGATCCATCTGATCTGGCTGAATGTACAATCCCACAGTTTGCATTCACGCTGCATGTCATAAAAATAAAAAGGTGTCTCCGCTGATCATAACTACGGGGCTGCCATTCCAGCCAAAACTCTTATCGCCGCCCATCACCACACTTCTCGGCGTGCACGCACCTCTGCAGCCGCTATCAGACCCCCGCGTCTAAACAGCTTTATCTCAAATCCAGGTCAGACATTGTTATGGTTACAATCCACAGATAATGGAGAGGGTTATGCCATATGTCAGGGCGGGGGGGGGAAACAAAAAATATATATAACGAGCCCCGCTGTGGACGAATGAATGCGACGAGAAAAGACACTATTTGTTTTTTTGTTTTGTTTTGTTTTTTTTGTATGAGACAGAACAGGAAGCCGCAGGAAAGTGCTGATGCGCACTCGCGGCGCGTCCGTCCGAAGCAACAGGAACCGTAAAGAAAGCAGCCGGTTCCACCATCTCACGTCGGCGCTGATTAATAAACACATGAATATATTTATATATATTATATTTTAAAAAAGGCGACTCCAAACTTCTTGCGCGGGGGAGCGGACGGTCGCCTCCTAGCAAAGCTAGCGCCACTTCGTCTGCGCCACCTGCGCCCAAAGAACTCCACTTTTTTTTTTTTTTTTATAAACTTCTTTCGGCGAGCAAGTTTTAACGCTCGTTCCTCCGGACTTTTTTTTTTTTAGGTCGCGGTGGCGTCGCGTCAACAAGAAGACTTTTGCCCGCCGTTAAGGTTGACACGGCGCCGGTGGAAGTCGAGCGGAAACGGCAGGGGAAAAAAAAATAGATGTAGCGTTAGAACTTCTGCCGCCGCGGGGCCACTTTAGCGAGAGGTCGAGCTCAAAAAGTTCCCCCCCGAATGCCCGCGCGGTGGTGAGCTAGCATGCCCCCGCCGCGCCGCGACCCCGGTTCGTCTGACGGGGGAATAAGTCGCCTTTTCGCGGTCCATTGTCGGCAGATAACCGGCCGAGCGAGCTAACGCTACTAGCCGGGTTGTGGCTGGCCGCGCTGCGACACTTTCAAATGAGCCGGTTAGCAGCGGCGGCGGCGGCCAGCAAACACTATAAAGTGATTACTACACCGTAAAGCGCGAAGCTGGCTCGGGCGAGAACTACGCGCGCCGCGCATTTTCCTTACCCATTTGGGCTCGCAAGCCTTTGAGAGTCGTCGTGCTCTCCGCCATTTCTATGAAGTTTTTTTTTTTTTCCTTCTCTGTTTTTTTTTTTTTTTTTTTTTTTCTAAAGCACGAGCGCGTAATCGCAGCCGGCAGGACTCGGACACCGCGGGGACGTGGACAGCAAAGAGCGGTGACGCGGGGAGAGGTCTCACTGCCTCGCGTTTCCGGGAACCGCCAAACAGCAAACGCAGCATCGACTAGCACTGATAAGTAAGATTTGTGTTTGTTTGTTTGTTTGTTTGTTTGTTTGTTTGTTTGTTTGTTTGCTAATTTGTTTTGGTTTTTAAAGCAACTTCCATATGGCTCCAAACGCAGATTCTAAAGTATTCAAATGACAACAGCTAGTTTCTCATACCTGTTTAAAGAAGAAACACAATTTGCGGGGTGCTTCAATCAACAAATTGTGCAACTCTGCCACACTTTGCAATGACCTCCAACCGCTCGAGGCAAGAACGTCAAAGGTGGTGTGTTTAAAGTGTTGGGAGGCAGGACTGAGGCCTCTGTGAAAAAGAAAAAAAAACAAACAAACAAAAAACAAAACACCCACTCCATTACAAAGCAAAGTCACCTGAAGCGCTAGAAGGCCAAGCGAGGGGCCATCATGAGATGATGAATGGGAAGAGGAAAGAAGGGGGGAAAATAGGAATGTAATAACTTTGAGCTTCACTGAAATTAGACCATGTGATAAAAGAGGAAATGTCCCTCTGCTGTTGCCTCGCGGATATCTGAAAGGTCACCGGGGGCCCCAACTTCAACAGCGTGCGTTAACAAATGACGGGGACACTTGGTTTACCGTTTAACGGCTACTAACAGAACATTATTACGTCATACATGTCTAAACGCGCGATATAAGCCAGTTCCTATCATGCATTTGGACACAAACCTTTTGTAATCTGAAAGGCAGCTGAAACAGAAGACGGCGATTATAGCCTAATGGGGGAAAAAAAGAGGCGGATGTTTTCATCGGAACAGAAAACACAGAAGCAGAAGAAATATTCAAGTGAAGCACGAACAACGCACCTTAGAATTGTACTTAAATGCAGGCTTGAAGGCGTAGGGGCCCTTTCGACATTTTCTTCTAGAGCGAAGTGGCGGTTCTACGTGTTAATAGACGATCTCAGGATGGGGGCGCAGGAAAAAAAGCAGGCTTGCTCTAATGACTATGACAGCGAAGGACGCCCTCTAGTGTTCGTGCGGTGGGAGTCGCATCCCAAAACACTGAGAATGGAGTTAACTTTTTAAGAGCCAAACAGGAAGGTACTTCAACACAGCAATGTTAGTCACACAGTGAGCTAAAAACAATTGTTGTAGAGTAAAAAAATAAATAAACCAAATATATAAAAGAACCCCTCATTTTCATGCTCTCTGGAACTCATAAAGTGGACCATCTTTAACGATCAATAAAATGTTACAATCCCCTATTGAAAATTTGTTCACTATCTATTCTCAGTACAGCTTTGATCTGACCTCACTGACATTTGTTTTGTTTTTTTTGTTGTTGTTGTTTTTTAAAAAAGCAGCTTATCAAAGAGGGAAAAAACGGAAACCTTACCTGATCGAACGTGTTGAAGAATCTGCAGAACTAAATGATAAGATTACTTATATAAAGAATAACGGTCTGTTGGAGAACTCCTCCCAAATGAGAGAATAACACATTTTCTCAGGGCACTATGTTCTTTCTCTTGCTATGAACACTACATCCTCTGTCCTGCTCCGTCTCACATGCTTTAGCCAGGGGCCTCTCATCTATTTTACATGGTAAACAGGAAGTAACACCGCATGCGGGGTTCAGTTGCAATGATCTAAATATTCTGCCAGGTGACACTTTAACGACGCACGAAAAAGTAACAGCTTTGTCCAGTTTAGTCAGAACTTAAATGCGACATCTATTAAAACGTGACAGTTTTATTTAAATGGCAGGTGTGAAACAAGCGTCGCTCAAACATGGCACAGGAACAGAAAAATTCAGTCGTTTAGGAATTAAAGCCCCAAAATCAATGAGTGTCAGTCGCATTGTTTCCCTCCTCCTGCAGTAAGAGCCCCGTTCATTAGGCGAGCCAGCCGGTGAGAGTGTCATCGCACAAAATCGGGTCGGAATTGCTGGAGTCATGGCAACACATCCCAAGGGTTCAAAGTGGTCATTTGTTCACCACAGCTCGGTGTATCCTGGCAACAACTTCAGGATTAGGCAAGAGTGCAGCAGCCTGGGCAAGTTGGGGCAGCAGCGTGTAGGTGGAGGTGCGCAGGTACTGGAAGAGATCCTGGAAGCCGTGGAGGTGAGTGATGACCTGAGGCGGGACACCCAAAGACCATCCCAGCCTTCGCAGCAAGATCCTGTTGTCAGCGGAATCCAGCAGCAGGGACAAGTCCTGGATGGAGTCGTAGTCCAGCATCTCAATACTCTGACCTAGGAAAGTATTAAAAGAAAAAAAAACTCAAGCAAAAACAGCAATTTCTACAAAGAGTCTGTTTTCTCCCCAGCTTAATTGAGCTGTTGTGCACATTCTGGAAAAGATCCTCAAAAGAGTCCAGATGAGGGAGCCACCAACATATTTACCTTGAGCCATTGTCCAAATTTGCTCCAGTTTCTGCTCCATCTGATGATGAAAAACATACGAGGACAGTTAAAAAGGTACAACTGATTCTCATATAATTCTTATACTACTACTACTACTAATAAGAAGAATGATATTTAAAATACAAAGTAGTTCCTGAGTTTTGAAACATGTTTTTAAATGTTTGGGTTTAATCTGATCACCTCCAACCTGAGTTTTATTTACCTTATTATTGGACAACTCAAATTTTGCAACACTAATAAAGACAAACAGCATTAAAGTGGGGGTGGGCGGGTCAATCCCGTCGTCGTCACTCAATACATGTTTCGGCGAAGAGCTTAATGGCGCCTTCAAGTCGGATCATGTTTACCAGATTCAAGCAACAACCCTTCATTGTGTTTCATGTTATCTGAGGTTTTTATGGAAGCTTTGAGCTGACAAATTTATGTTCACACAGCTATGTTGTAATTTTTGTTCTCAGTATAATTCTACAAATTGGTACTGAACACAAAGTACAAGTTTTTAAAATACTTTGAATTTATGGTTTATTGCTTGAAGACAGTCATTGTTCAACATATTCAACATTGCGAATGTTTTTGACTCAGAAAATTGCCTTTTTTTGGACTTTCACTTTGAGATGATATCACAAAAATGCTTGTGGTTCACCTTCAAAAAAGCTGCCCTTTGTTTTCATGATTAAAAAGTGTTGCTATTGATACCAGCAGTTTTGGCATTCAATTACTTTGTATCAGATCAAAACCAAATTTTGTGTTATCGCCCACCTGGTTGCAGTATATTGCGATTTTAATGTATAGGATTTTTATCTTATCTTTTTTGTGTGTGTGAAAAGTTGCCCACAGAGGCTCACTTGTTTATTAACATGGTGATTTATGACAGATACATAAGCTGACCTCCTCTGTGGAACGACAACTGCCTTGCTGCCCCTCCTGTGAGTTAGGAGCGTTCTCCTCTTTCTGACGGGGGGGTTTGATGTTGGTGGTGACGTTGATCACGATGGACGTAGGATGCGCCTCGTTCTCATGGCTCAGCAGGTCCGGGGATCTGGGTGGGAAAACGCGACGTCATCGACAGAGTGAAAGATGACAAAGGTAAGACCGCATGAGATGCCGCCCCAGGATGCGTGATGTTGCAAAGCACCTTGGGGGAACCTCAGGTAAAGCGGGTGTGTGTGATGGGAGCTCTGGCGGGTTGCTCATGCGCTCTGTGTCGCTGGACTGCTGCGGGTGCCCGGGGTCGTAGAAGGTCCCACCGGGCCCGGGGCGGTACTCTGGGACCTGCTCTGGACACGACAGCAGCATCATGAGCCCGAGTTTAGGACCGACAGATGGCAGATGAGAAAAGGTCTGACTTACTGAACCTCTCGGCGGTCAGAAGGAAAGCCCAGAGCAGCAGGGCAACCAAGAAAATCGAGGAGGCCGCCGCTGAGCCGGTCAGGACAGTGGAGTAGGTTTCCTCTCTCAGCCCTTGATTTGTTAAACAGAAAATGATCAGAAAAACAAAAAACAAAACCAAGAGCTCAACGGAACCAGCTGACTGTGAACGTGTGTGTCACTCACTGCCCTCTTGAGGTAATGAGCGATTTCCCCTGGACGCGTTGACGGCGGTCTCTGTGGAAGAGCCACAACGGGTGTTGGCCTACCTCTTGAAACGTACCAGCCAATGACATTTACGAATGCTTGCACAAAGCTGTCATGATTGTGTCGCCGTTGGGTGTGCATCACCTGCTCCGGAGCCTCGGACTTCCAAAGGCGCACAGCTTTTGTGGAGCGTGCCGCCGTTGTAACAGGGCACGCAGGGCAGCTCCGCCTCCCCTCTGATGCCCCGGACTTCATAATACCTACGAAAACCACATTCAGAGACCATTGCTAGCTCCTCTGGGTTGGCCGGCGCATAGGCTGGCTTGTGTGAATGAGTGTGCGTGTGTGTGTGTGCGTGTGTGTGTGTGCGTGCGTAACTCACCCCGGCAGGCACCGGCCACACAGAGCGTCGCTGGTGGATGAGCACGCTGCCTCCTCCAGGCGGTTCAGCAGGTTGCACCGGATGCACCTTTTGCAGGGATCCACGTCCGTGCCGGCGCTGAACGTCCCCCCCTTGCACGCCGCGCAGACGCCCTCCCCGCCGTCGCCGAAGCCGCAGTCCTGAGAGAGGCGCACAACGCCCACTTGCGGTTAGACGAAAAGCGGCAAAGGAAGAGAAGCTAGTGGCGCGGGGGGGGGGATTGCTTGCGCTCCCGTGGTAATGGATTATCTGTATGACCTCTGACAGCTCTTCCCCTGGTCCACACACTTGGCACGCAACACAGCTGCCATTAGGGTGTAGGAACTCCGTCTGGTCGCAGCTCGGCTCAGCCCGCAGCGGCACACACCAGACCTGAGGAAGTGCACATTTGAAGTAACGACCATTTGGGCAATAATACAGGGCAGCCGGTGTGTGCCGGAAAAGCAATGAAAAAGACGGCCCTACCATCAGCACAGCAGCATATAGACAAGCCTCCATTGGCACACAAGAGTCCCGCAGCCGAAGAAACCTGGAAGAGTTTGGTTAAAATTTGGTAAAAATGATCAAGGAAATTCAAGAAAACAACATGAAGCTAATTCAAGAATATACATTTCCTCAGGGAGCGCCTTACCCGCCTGTGTCCGTCTGTGCCGGCGCGTTGCTGCGAACTTTCTAAACTCACTCAGCCTCAGCTGGGTTGCAGCGGGTGGGGAAAGCTCCTCAGGAATCCCCTCCAGTCTGCATCACCGGTGACGCAGGAGAGATTCCCAAACAGGCTTCGGTCCGGTAGACCAATGGATCCTTTCAGTTACCCGTGGACGCCTCACGTCACACCTGGTCTTCTCATGTTCCCCCCCACTGAGGCTGTTTTTTTTTTTTTTAACCTCCCAAGCCGGGCAGGAACGGAAGAGGGAGGGGAGCAGATGGAACAAAAATTCATGAATGAGACCCTTGTTAACTAGTTTCCACAGGGAGACTGCATGTGCATTTGAAGGCTGGGAGTTTTCCATACCGCTGCTTGCACTCTATTTTTAACTTAGGTGCTGACTGAAAAGGGGTCAGGCTGAAGGTCAGATCGGCTTTTATACAATTTCTAAGGCAGTCTGGCTAAGCCGCTAAAGTGGACTTGTAGTAACCAGAGGTTGTCCAGGTGGACCCCCACAGCTCCAGCAGAGACCATGTTTTAAGTGCTCTCGAGCCAGATACCGAACCTAAAACTGGCCTAGGTTTTTGCCACCTAGCATTGCGGAGTGTGAACGTGATTGTGCATGTGACCGCTTGAGGGAGGTGCCGAAAGTTCAAAAAGCGCTTTCAGTATCATTAAAGTGGAAAGCACAGTGTGTGATATATGCGGTTTAAGGTATATACCTCCCAGATCAATAAGGTGGTGATGCGCAGTTTGGCCACTGGATGGTGTTGTAGAGTCATACTCAGCCAAAGCATTTTAATGCCCTGCCAGGATGCGACAGGAAAAAAAAAAATTAAAAAAGGCGGAGCAACATAGAATATGTCCTTGAAAGTGAGGAGAGGATGCAAGATAGACCTGTCTCACTTTTCAAGTCGACACAGCCGAACGTGAGACAGGCTGACAGATAGACAGAGGGACGTAAGAACCAATCACATTTGTTTGAGCAGTAATCACTTTAGCATAATTGTTACGCACAAGAGCCATACAACAAAATCACTGCGGCTGTTTGTAGTCACGCACATGCACACACACACACACACTCGCACGCGCCAACGCACATGACAATGACATTCAAAAGAAACATATGAGTACGCTATGGATAAAAAGGATTTTAATAATGTCATTGTCATCAATAGCTGTACAACCACTGTCCTGGTTATTTCTCAACACCCTTCAGTTTTTCCTTAAATTTGAAGCACTGCTAAGATAATCAGTCCCAGCAAAACTCCTGTTGAGCCACTGAAGTCCAAACGCCACCTAAAGACAGACGTATTGAGCTCAGCGGGCTGCAACAGGGAAAATCAGCGATTCACCTTAGAACAGGCCTCACAAAGGCATGGTTCTGACGTGATTGTGCTTGTTAGTTATGTTTATTGCTCGTGATTAATGAGTAACTTAAGTTGGAGGGCGCGGAAGTCCTCCTGTGGAGAAATAAAGTGAGGCTTGCGGCGTACACGCGTGGCTCATCCAGCTTCTCATGAGCGGATGATGGCTTACTGTCTCACAAAAAAGCTCATTTGTTTTACAATTTGCCTGATTTGAGATTTAAAGGGGCTTCATCATGGTAAGTCTTTGTCATGCCTTCCTCCCCCTTATAACCACAAGTTAGATACAGTTGTGTTATTTGTTTAAGGTGAACAAAAAAAAGTTTGTTTGTTTTTTTTTAAAATGTGTTTTCTCATTGTTAACTTTCAGCTGATGACCACTTGACCGGCTCTGACAGTCCAGATATTCCTTTCTGTTGCCATGAAATCTGTCAGAGGCATTTTGCCCCTAATCATCTGTCTATATGTACAGCTATCAGTGTGTCCTCTGGGTTCAAGTAAGATTTCAGACCGCATAAATGAATTTGAACCACTTGACAATACTTAAAAGTGGGGTGTTATTGATTGTTTTTATCGCATTTTTCTTTTATTTGTCAGGTTCTATTTCCAGTTCAATCTCATATTATTGGTTTTAAATCATCTCGGGTCTCAATTTCTGTCCGTCTGTGACCTTCCCACCCGTTTCTGATAGCCTCTGGCAGTACCAGCCTGTGGGGTAAGAAGCTGAAGTTCCTGGGTCGTCCATGTTTGTGGCAGCTGCGGCCGGACGCCGTGGTTCCGGCCCTGGGGGACCTGACCCTGTGCATGCTCTTGCGCCGCACACATACAACAGAATGGACAGGTTTCGCCTACAAGGCTCCAGGGGCCCGACACGTAGAGCTGGGACTTGGCGGAAAAGGCACAAAGCTGGCAGTGTGGCTTTTTGGACTGGAATGGCAGCTGGACAGGGAGCTGAAGCTGCATCACTGGTATTCTGTCTGTATCACCTGGTCCGGCCAAGCTCGGAGGCTGCGGGTCTACGTCGGCGGAACCGCGCAGTACGAGGCCTCGCTGAACGCCACCCAGCCGCATCAGCTGGCCCCAAACGGCACTCTCACCCTGGGGGTGTCCCATTACGTCGACGCAAACGGTGCCGTGCAAGCCGAGCAGGGCAATAACTTGCTCGGCGAGATCGGTCTGTTCAGGATGTGGGCGAGAGAATGGAGCGGCGAGGAGCTGAGGGGGAATGGCTGTGCGGACGGGGACGTGGTGAGCTGGGACCTGCGGCAGTGGAAATACAGCTGCCCTCCCGAGCCCGACATCAGCCTGCAGTGTGGTAAACGCAGCCTCCCTCTGTTGCATTGCGCAGTCAGAGCCGTCCATTACAAAACCCAAACTAGAGGTGTGCTTGAAGGGTCCGTGTAATGTTTCCTGAGAGGTTGAATCCAAATATCACGACCCGCTGTGTGATGGGCGTCCATGTTTGAGCAGATCAACCTCAGATGGGCTGGTCTCGTCACTGAGATTAGTGTGGGAGGCAGAGTCACTCAAAGGGATATGAGACCACTTGTCAGAACTAAAACGTGAGTTAAAATAACTGTTCGGTTGGCAGAAATGCAATAGTCAAGTGTTTGATTAAAAAAAAAAAACCACACAGACGTCAGAGAAGGAATCTGACATTGGACTGGTGGGCGACTCTGGCCTACCACTGAAAGACTGCAACTGTTATTGACTCAGTTTTTTATGCCGCCGGCACACCTGGCACACAGCCGAACACGGTGATAAGAATAATTTATGGTGTCAAAAAATGTGGGAAGTGCTGTGAGTTTCTTTTTTAAAAAAGTGCCCTTTTCAATTTCCTTACTGGCAGTCCGGATCTCATGCAACACTGGAGGGTCACTTGCAGGGTTACAGGGCAAAAAAAATGTCTTTTTGCTTTGTGTGAAACAGGATAAATCAGTTTTGGGCTCTGACCCAAAATTTAAAGTAAACTTTGTGGCCCTGAGTCAAATAGACAGTTTAACACCTTCCCCAAAGTGTGTGTGACGTCATCTACTTTAGCCTGTGGATATTCCGTCAAATAATGTGTTTGTGATGTTAACGAAAGCGGACAATTTTATTCACGTGTCTGGCCTGTCACTCTCCATCTCTTCAGCAAGTTTAATGAAAATGAGGCTGGTATTTATTTATTTATTTATTGCAGAATTCTGCTGACAGAGAAATAAAAAAAAACACAACACTGGACAATCACTTCTTTGGTAGAGATAATTACTTCCTGGGTGTCCGCGCATATCAATATATATCATGGTTGACTGATTTAGACGAGTAATGTGTTTAAAGCCATTAACAGGTCTGTGTCGTTAATCGAATTGTTTGCTTCTATTTATCTATTTTTAGCGTGGTCAGCTTACAAGATCAAAATGCTGATGGCGATTGTTCACTCGCCCGTGAAGTCTGGCAACTGCTCAGCGTCACCAGAAAAAATCACAGGAGACTGGGTAAGAGGAACTCTGTCAGTGGTGAGAATGTGTGTGTGTGTTGGGGGTGAGTGTGTGTGTATAGTTGGGTGCATATATGTATATATGGAGGGTGGGAGGGATGGGTTCTATCTGTTTTCTATTTTCCTATGCAATGCTTTTAACTGTTGTAAAGCACTTTGTGTTGCATTTTAGTTGTATGGAAACTGCTATTTAAATAAAGTTTGATTTGATCTGAATATGCAAATGAGGTTCGCCTGATTTGCCTTTGAATAAATAATCTACCGCTGATGTGATCTCTTGTCAGTTGAGGAGCATTTTCCCCCTCAACATTTCTATCCGTGGCATCCTTTTGTCCTCCCCAAGGTAACGCAAAGTAAAGAAACCTCGGTCTTGAATGTATTTTGACCATGAAAGCCATCCCGGAACAAACTCCGGTCTTTAATAATTGCTGTTATCTTTGCTCCCACACAGCCGAACCTGTCAAGTGGTTAATAATTCTGCTGCTCTATATGTGCGACAGCCTCAGGTAGGAGTCCTCAGTTTGATTTTCCACGGAAAGAAGCAATATCCTCAAAGATCAACTGATTAGACAACACCGTTTGTTTTTGTTTTTTTGGTTTGTTTTAAATGAGACATTGTTCTTTTCAGAAGAAATAAACACATCAGCATTGACGTCAGGGTGGGAGCAGGGTGGCTTCTAGTTGCATTTAAAACATTTTTGAGCAAAACTGTAGATGGTTGTCAATTATATGAAAAATGTGTTTGCAGGAATCAAGAGTATTATTAAACCCCACCTGTGATGTATGGTAAGTTGCATTAAAACAGAGGCAATATTAAACATATTTATTACATAGAGGGTTGCAGTAAGAGCATGCGGAGACTCCATGATGCATAAATGAGCTCATACGGTCACTCACATTTAACATCGGGTTTCATTTGCCCCAAGTTTCAGCTGTGAGGTCCACGTGAACGTGGATCCTGCGGCGAGCGTGGAGGTTGTGCAGATGGACATCGCCGCTCTGCTCAACTCGTCCTTCTCTGACGGCCTTCTCAGCCTCACGGCTGACCCCAACAGCATCAGCATCGTACCCGCGGGTGGGCACAACCAGCTCGGCACACAACACCTGAGACACACACATTGTTGAGCTGAAGTTCAACCAATCAGTGAAAGATTAACCCAGCTGCGTTTTTTTTTTTGTTTTTTTTAAACTTGATGACCGTTACTGTCTTGAAACAAAGATGTACAGTGTGTTCATGACACATGAACTTGGCCCTCTCTCAGCGCTGTATTTACATCCTCATACAATACTCGCACAAAGCCGATGGAAAAGCTGCGTGATGAAAACAGGTCAAATGAGATCTCGCGCATTCGAACCATCTCGTATTTTTTTTGTTCGTGGAGAGCCATATCAGATGGCTAGAAATGTGAGACGCAAGGAACTCGTCTTTCCGACGTGTTGTTACGGATTTTAAACCCTTCCTCTGATGGGCTCTTGTCACTAAAATCTTCATTCAGAGTCCTTCACTGGGATTGCAGACCCGACGCCGACCGCCAGCGCCGGTTTGACCTCAGCAGGTAAGCGTGCAGGTCAGAATCAACAATGACAGGCCTCCATGACTCATCGGTGCACCGGGCCTACCTAATGATATTGTCTGCAAGTCGTATTTGGGGGTGGTGCTCGCAGGTGGTGGCTCGCATTTTTTTCCTGCAAACTGTCTCATTTAATTCACAGAAGCAGCTGTGACCCAGCCAGCTCGACCCACTAACGTATCAGCGACAGGCGATCCTCCGGATGTCAATGACACATCCGGTCAGTTTTTCCGAGCGACCCCGATGAATCATGGTCTCTCTCTTTCAGTCCATCAGCCTTCAGGGACACAGTAAAACACACTTGAGACACTTGAAGATGTGTGATAATGTAGCAACATGGCATAAAATGATGGGGGGGAAAAAATGCAGCCAGCAGGCAGTTTTTGGTTGTCTTAGACTTTGAGGCGCTTAATGCACATTTGCAGTTCCATAGAGTTCCCAGACTTTAGAAATAAAAGGATAATCAAAAGAAACAACTATGGGTTTGTTGTGATTTGGTGTATTTGATTGTATTTGAATCTGTGAAAGTTTGACGCTAAAAAAATGTCTCAGTGTCACCACCTTGGCAACGTTACCATACCAGCGCCCGTTGAGCACACTGAAAATGACTGAAATATGAGAAAATCAGTGGAGGTTCAGGGCTGATTGGATGATGAATCTGTGTAGGATCTAACCAGCTTTTACATGAACATTTCAAAACAATAACACTGTTTTTTCTTTGTTGACCATCCTTGCATATTTCCTGCTCAGGGCTGGATTTCTTCTCAGTAGAAGCAAAGAGGTCCTTACACTCGTCTTGGAGGATGGACGTGTTGCTTTCCCGAAGTCGCTTCAGTTATCTTGTTTTTGAAACATTTAAAGCGATGAGAGTTCCACTGAACATCACGGCGCGATGGCCAATGGCACAACAACGATAGCGGAACAACGTGCCTTCTTTTTACCGGTTGCCACAATTTATCGGACGAGAGAACTTTTGCTTAAACTCAACTTTTCCGGTTCCAACTTGAAACGTTTGACAACATCAGCACGCTTTCGAGCGATGTCAGTATCATGACAAATTACACATTTTTTTTTTTTTTTTTTGTCTTTCAAATCTCTGCAGTTGGTCCAGACATATTCTTCAGACTTAACCTCACCCTGAATGTGGCTGGCAGCCCCACAAATCCAAAAGACATGATTAAGAAATTGGTAAGGCATTCATACAAATGCAAACTCTCTTTAGAGTATTTAAAAAATATATACATATATATTTTTTGTCTGGAAATAGTTGAAAGAAAAACTGGAAGAGAACAGCACCATGGTTGTGGTAAATCTCAATATCATGGAGACTGTTGGCAGGTGGGTCTCACTGGAATCATTCGCAGTTGTGCAGTTGTAATCTTGTCCACTGTTGCTGTGGTTGAACTCGTCTGTCCTGCGTTTTTGTGCCGTGCACAGGAACATGCAGCAACATGGTGGACCGATGGTGAGTTTTTACTCCATTTACAGGAAACGTCATTTTACACTTTGACGTCATCATCTCATTACGCTTGTCATTCCAAAACACGCTCATGGATTTCCTCTCTTTTAGATTCCCCACGAGCAGCGCAAAGAGTAGGTGACCGTGAATGATGAGGACATTCTGATATTTGTCCAATTTGTCCCTCGCAATCCATGTTTCTGCTCCCACTACCCGAGTATTTCGTCAACAGATATCGCTGTACCTTCCACGTTCAGGAATATAACGTAAAAAGCGTGGAGGAAAGCATCGCTCTGATTAACGACACCTTGAGAGCAAAGTATGAAAATGGCACAGTTGTTATTGAAACTGTGGATTTGGCGATCAAGCAAATAGGTATAGTGGATTTCCGAACACAAATAACAACAACGACAACAAAAATAAAAAGGCAGATTGATTCAGTTGTCAGGCTCTTTTTGTTTCTTTCTCAGTGCCAGAAAACTGTTTGGAGGAACTCACTTCAACAATCTATGGGGAATATTTTTGGCCTGAAGCTTTTCCTCAAGTCAACCAGGAGATGGGATGCAGGGTGCCGGAATCGAACAGAGCCTACAGGCTGTGGTAAGAGATCAATGATCTCCATCTACCCAGAATGCTTCACCATGTGCAATGAAAACCGATTCACACTGTGAGATTTGGACCAAACACACACGGAAAGTGAATCAAAACTCTTTTCATATGCATATCATGCTGGATTAAACGGTTTAATTTGGTGGTTTGAGTGCACAATAAAGCATTTCCTGGTGATTATCCAGGTGAGGCAGAGTAATATTCAGGCGTTTAGTCACACCCGACTGAGCCAACACTCGCTCTCGTGATAGAAATATTGTACTGTGCTGTTTAGAGGGTCGAGACTCTTTTCTATTTACTCATACGCATCCTGTTCATTGCTGTCAGAACAATCTGTTTCCATGGGGACAGGTCTGCAAGACAAGAAACTTCCCCCAATTGCAAAGTCCGGTTTAACCCCCCCACCCCAAACACACACACGCACAACACACACTCTCACACACTATCTGTCTGTACACAATCTCCATCCCCGCCAGCCTGCAGCTCAGGCTAAAGTCAATTTCCTTTAAGTGAATTATTATTGTAATGACAGGTTCCAATCTTCCTCACGTCATCTCCGCCAGATTTGATATTCATATCACTCAAGGGACAATGACTGCGTGATAATCGTTTATGGCACCGTAATGACACACGTATTTCTATTTCCTATTAAGACTCAAATATAAACATCTGACCGGTGTGTTTTTTTTTCTTGATTTCGTCTCCCTTTGTCTGATTTTTCACGAATTATTCGCCGTGAAATAGACTAGAAATTAATGGCTCTGGCTGATTCTCTCCTCAGTAAGTTAGACATTGAGACTGACACAACCAGCTGGGCTGATCCAGATATGACAAACTGCAACCCGCTTGCGACCATACCGGGCCTGGACAACGTCACCGTCACCACTCGTAAGACGATGTTAATTCAGGTTTTTATTTAAAAAAAAACAAAAAAACAAAAAAAAACTCATGGCAGGGTATTTGTTTTTTTTGTTTTTTTATTTCCAGAAAATGCAGCCGAAGTTGTGGAGATGATTCAGGACCTTGTAAACGTTCAGCTCGGTAACGCCGAGGAGCTCTCGTCCTCCGAGCTGGACACAGTGGTGGAGAAGCTCAACGAGGTGGTTGATATCGGCGCCATCCAACCTGCCCTGGGCGCCAACATCGTCAGTATTGTCGGCAATATCTTGCTTTCCAAAACTGACGTGACCCCAGTGGCTGATCTGTGAGTGGAGGCCGCGATAGGTGCGTTATTGACCTGAGCGATCACTTGACACCTTGTCATTAATTTCTTCTTGATCTTTCATCGTGGCAAAAGTGTCCTCAATATGACAGAGAAGATGGGGGAGAACATGGATTTCCCGGGCGAGTCCGTAAGTTTAACGGCGCCCTCACTGGCCCTCGCCATGATCAACGCTGACCCAGAGGGATTCAGAGGCCTCACCTTTGGCGTGTCCTCCACCGCTGCATCCCAGGAGCCAAAGGTGAGACACGCCCGCCTTCGGCTGAACGCACCGATTAACTCCTCAGCCGTTGGCACGCGCCGCAAAAGTGGATTACCCAAAAGAAGAAGAACTGCCCTGTTTATGTTTTAAGTCCCAAACTGGTTCCGCCTGATGGCATGAGCAGAGTTCCTGTGCAACCAGGAAATGCAGAGAGCAGCGCGTATAAACAGACAGCCCTCGGCCTCGAGCACACGCTGCACTTTTAACCTCAAAACGCAAGAAAAATGAAGAACAGAAACGCAGCCCGTACGTGGATGCATGGCGGGGTGCGCGCTCACCAGCCACTTCAGCACGTACGCCTGCTCGACTGCTTGCTCGCGCAAATCTCATCCAATCAGCCGGTCACCTGGAAGCAACTCGGCGCGTTCAGGCATGTAGACGTGCTCCGGATGATCCGCCAAAGTTCAAACCGAGCTTCAGAAAGGAGAGAGAGAGAGAGAGAGAGAGAAAAAAAAAGCCGATATAAGTGGCTTTGAATGTGGCATGGTTGTTGGTGCCAGGCGGGCTGGTCTCAGAATTTAAGCAGCTGCTGATGCGCTCAGGTTTTTCACACACAACCGTCTGTGGGGTTCACAGAGGACGACCCAAAAAAGAGAAGACATCCAGTTCTCTGGGAGGAGAACGGCCAGAGTTAGAGAATTATAGCAGAAGGTAGCAGAAGAGCATCTCCGCACACACACAATGCATCAAACTTTGAAGCAGATGTGCTGCAGCAGCAGAGGGTTTTTTATTACTTTGCTAGCCAATAAAGTGGCCGATGAGCGTATCCTCGGCATCCATGATCTGCAGGTGGACTTTACCACCCTGCAGGACCGGGCCTAATCAGCATCATCATTTTTGCTCTTCAGATTTTTGTCAACCGGAGCTTTGTGAGCGAGCCGCCACCAGGCACAGACGCAACCATCTCTCTGCCCCCTGCGCTCCACAGCTCCTTTCCACCCGCAGAGAGACGCACAACCCGAGTCCAGTTTCAGTTCTATGGAACACAAGACCTTTTCCAGGTACATTCAGTCTCCCGATGCCTCGTGTCATGCATTTGTCTTGTTCTTGTTCCTCCTCTATTTCATATAAAATGAAAAAATGAAAATTGTAAATATCAACTCCTCTCTGACATCACTTGGCATCACACAAAGACTTGAGTGACACAGCTCACCCGGCTCTGTGTGCCAGAACCCATATCTACCTATATCCCACCCATTATCAAGCTGCATCTAATTTGTCTTGTTGTCACCCTCATTTTGCTTTTGTGATGCCCCGTCCCCAGCCTCCTTGCTAAACGAAGCTAAGCTAACTTGCGTCTGACCTCAGCCATCCAATCAACTCAGATATATAATATAAAGTCAGCTGACGCGGTTGCTTGAGGGCAAATACTCGCCAGTATGTCAAACTTATATTGTAAAACAACTGCAAAATCAGGAATAGCACGTAACAGCTATTTGACTATTTATGTTTATTTCATAATCAATCTGACAGTTCTGCTCTTTCTCTCCGTATTTGTGGGGCAACTTTTTTTTTTAAATTTTCAACAGGACCCTCTGTTGATTAATGCCACACACCACAGCTGGACGTTGAACTCTTATATTGTGTCTGCAAGCATTAATAACAGCCATGTCGCCAATCTGGAAGATAAAGTGATGGTGACTCTCCGCCATCAAAAAGCCCAACAGGTGAGGAGTTCATGTTTCAATTCACCGGTGGGATGAAAGATGTCACGCTTGATTTTAACACCTTTGTAACGTCTTTGTTTTCGCAGCCGGGCGACCAGGTAAAGTGTGTGTTTTGGGATTTCCAAAACAATGGTGAGTTGCTCGGTATTTACGATGTTTCATATATTGGATTTACATTGACACAGTGTTTTAGTGAGATCAATAAGTCTTCAAATGCAGGGAGCTATATAGCATGTGCTGATAAGCTGCTTTAATCAAGTGTGTGTGTGTGTGTGTGTGTGTGTGTGTGTGTGTGTGTG
>CAAKHG010033833.1:0-10786 GCA_901007715.1 Dactylopterus volitans
GCGGGGAAAACCCCCCCCCCCGGGGGGGGGGGGGGGGCGGCTGTCAGCGCGAGGTGATTCACTTCCTGGATGTTCTGCACGTGCTCTCTCACTGCCGGCGCGTTTTTTTTTGGGGGGGTGGGGGGGAATCAATCACCGGGGCTATGGCGGCGCCGCCACCGTGGCCAACACTCGCGCGCTCAAAAGGCACAACTGTAAACTCAGACTTCCGCCACTGTTATCCACACTCCTGGAGACAAATTACATAAGACACCCCATGAGCGGCCAAATGCCAGAACACACACACACACACACACACACACACACTCAATTTGTGTTTAATATTCATATGGAGTCTGTTTGTGACAGGCTCAGGAGATGTTCAGTCACACACTAATCTGAGGTGATTAGGCGTGTTGTGTGTGTGTGTGTGTGTGTGTGTGTGTGTGTGTGTGTGTGTGCGCGCGCGCGCGCGCGTGCGTTAGTATGTGCATGTGTGTCGCAAAGAGACTGAGGGAGTGTAGCATAATTGGGAAAACTCCGTATTTGAACATGAAAGACTTTCCAGACTTTTTTTTTAATCAATGAATATGTTAAACTGCAGCACAACATGGCGAGGCTGCTCCCAGCCGCCCCCCCGCCCCCGTCTCGCTCCGCCCTTCCCATTGTGCATTTCATTTTGCATGTATATTTCACGCGCGTGTCTTGGCGCGCGCCCTGTGCGCGCCGCTGATGTGTATTCATGATGCGCGTTCTTCCCTCTTTAATGTTCCTCGGCTCATTTGACACGGCAAGCTGGCTGGCTGAGATGAGCGGTTGCGGTGGGGCGAGAGGAAGAGAAAAAAAAGATGAAAGTACGCCCGTGTACGATTGTTGATGAATTCCAAAAACCATCCAACCTGCTGCTATAACAACCTCCACTGATCTAAAAAGGATTTCCACAAGATTTGGGCTCCCGCCGCTGCAGGAATTCGCCCCCCCGTCAGCCGCGCGAGCGTTAATGAGGTGGGACGCTGGTGACGAAGTCCTGCCTGGCAGACGCTGTTCAGGTTCATATTCGAAAAGGTGGTTGACGGGGGTCTGAGGTCGGCGCTGCGTTAAGTCGTGTGCCGCCGCCATTATCATCATGATTATTAGAAGAGCGGTAGCTTTTAATGGCCTAAACCAGAGCCTGACCGATTTATCGGCTGAGCAATATTATCGGCCCGTGTTTTGCGTGCCACAGACATCTCGGTATCGGCAGAAAAATGGCCGATATAAGCAAATATGAACCGGCGGTCTTTATAGATTTATATTTGCGAGTCAAAGACATCTTAGCTTCGGTGGGAAAATGGCCAACAAGCACAGATTTAATAAATCTGTCTGTATTCAAAAAATGTTTAAGCTAAGGCACAGGATTTATAACTTAAGGGGGTTGCTAATGTTTGAAATTTACAAAGTCAGAACTAATCTCAAGTACAGATGTGCGTTAGCTTTGGGTGTAAAATTATGGAATGGACTTAACGATGAAATAAAGATGTGTAACTTAGTTTTCAAGAAGAATTTAAAATCTAAAATCATCAAAAGGTTACAATGAAATTTGATTGAATTTGATTTTTCAGTTAAAGCTATCATGTGTTTTGTAATGATGTACTAGTACTGATTTTTTATTGTGAATTATTCTTATGTTACAGGATAGGCAAAAATAAGCCTTGGGGCTTCAGCCTATTCCTTTTTCAATTGCTGTCTGACAAATTCTTTTGTAAAAATATGATTTTATTTTTTGTTGTTAAACCGAAATAAAGGCGTTCATTCATTCATTCATTCATTCATTCATTCATTCATTCAACATCAGGGCTGTTGCACTGCATTCTATTGTAAATACAAAGCGGTCATAATGTGATGCTTGATTGGTGTATATGTATACACACGCACAGCGGAATTGGAAAGTCTTTACTCCCAAATATCAGTATCGGCCATCGATCCAGCTTTGGCCTGAACTCGAGGGGCAACAGTCGCGAGAGATGCGGAAGCGTGGACTTGTCTGGCACAACCCCCCCCCCAGCGATGGCGAGCGCTGGGCGGCGAGCGCCTTCTCGTCGGTCTCGTTCCAGCAGGCACGAGGATCAGACTTCAAACGGCCACGAGGGCCCAGCCTCGCCGCCACGCCGCCGCCCGCGTGCACACGCCTTCCCCTGGACGGCATTAGCATTTCGAGCCCTCTTCACCGCGCATCTTATCCACTTCAAAAGCAGCGCTTCATTAACTGCCGCCATCTATCAGTGAGCGGTTAGCCAGCCGGAATGTGTATGCATGCGCGCGTATGTGTGTGTGTCCGCGCTTGTGTTTGTGTGTGTGTGTGAACAACACTTGCCGAGTGCTATGTGGGGGGGCGGAGACTTTTAGATTAGCGTGACAGGCTGGCCGTCACACCTCCTCCCTTGTCTCGTGGCGGCGCGGCGCCTTTTGCGTGTCCTCCTCGCGCTCTCAACACGCCGCCCTTCCTGCGCACCAAACGCGAGGTGACCGGCGCGAGGGGTGTGCAAAAATGTGCCCGAAGGGAAAAGTAATGAGAGATTTTGAGTAAACAGGCTTGAAGTCACGGTAGATTTTCACTCCAGCGAAGGTTGACAACTTTGAGAATCCTCTTCGGCTCATAAAGGCATTGCAGGTGTCTTGTTTCTTTGGAATCACATGAAGAATTTATATGTCCGAGAAAATATTTTGCTGTATTTTTTTCTTTTCTTTTCAGTCAGGCACCACATCAAGTGGTTTCTAATTGGCACAGAGGAGCCCTTACAGCAGCTTACTCACATGCATCCCAAATGGGGCATGTTATATCATGGAAAACGATGGCTACACGAATAAAAATGCAAACCAGAGCGGCTGAGGTTGAAAGAGCGAAAAGCGTAACAACGCAACTTAAATCCAGTCTCTTCACTTTGAATTCGGATCAGTGGGGGAGTTCACCGTTCTTTCCGTGAGTATGTCGATGAGTGTCGATGGCAAATGGACAGTCGAGGCATCGAGTTCGCCGACGCCTTTGACACCAGTGACATCGCTGGTGTCGAGGAAGAATTACATGCTATATCATTTCTTGCCTGCGCCTCTGGCTAGCTAGGACGCTGCTGCTGCTCAAAATCCACAGTTGTACCACAACTGGCCACACTGGTCACCCACCTCCACATGCTTGGCAGGATCTGAAAGGTTTGGGGGGGGGGGCGGGGTTCGGAAACCTGCAGGCGTTGCATCCTGGGACATGTAGTCGCTGCCTGGAGCGGCATCAGAGCAGGAGAGCTCGACATCCCCTGTCAGTTCAGTTGATACTGAGGAATTTAATGCTTCAACTGACCACATTTGACGCTGGTTGCACATATACATGTGAAAAGTGTGGAAATTTTGACCTCCTCTATAAGACATGTATGGGGAAACCAAATTAACCACGTGGCCAAAAATGTTGAGCCGAACTACCTAACTTTCGCCCTTGGGATCATCATTTCTTCAGAATCTGTGTATAGTTTGAGTTCATTTCTGGATATTGTAAACTAAAACGCTCACAAATAGCATATTTAAGTTTACTTTACAGCTGAGCCATGCTAACATCGCTGTTCGACATATTCTAAATTGCGCAGGTTAAAGATGGAAAACCAGATAAAATGTCAAAACAAGTTTTCCCTTGTAATTAGGAGGGGGAAAAAAGGATTATTTGTGTGTGTGTTTGTGTTTCCAGCAACACTACTACATCATTCCTGCTCTGGGGCACCACCACTGTCACACCTCCGCTCGGAACAGAAAATACGACCTTGCCAGCACCGATAAATCTCAGGTGGCGCCGCTGGTGGAGGCCGAGCGGTTCTCAGAAGAACGGATTCCCCGAATACCTCATTTGCTACCGTCACCCAACGCCGGTGCCACACCGCGAGGGATGATGGGTAAAAGATGCTCCCACACGGTGATAACAGATGTAGTGCAGCATGAGATGGGAGCGAGTGAGCGAGGGACGGAAAGAGAGGAGAGAAGCGAGCTGGTTTTGATAAGGTAGAGGCAGGCAGAGAGCAAAAAGGGAGGAGAAAACAATAAAGAGCGACAGTGGGGAGGCTGGCTCGTCCGTCTCTGGAGACGCGTGGAGGGAGGAGAGAGATTGCGGAGTCAAGTGAGTGATAGAGAGGAAGCCAGAGAGATGTTGACAGAGAATCCAGGACACCAGATGGAGGGAGAGAGAGCGAGGGAGAGATTTGAGACCAAAACAAAGATTTAGATTGAGAGAATAAAAGAGAGACGGAGGCTCAGAGTGCAGTAGTGTGTGTGTGTGTGTGTGTGTGTGTGTGTGTGTGACCAAGCTTAGAGGCCTCTTGCATCTCCATTAGGATGCTGGCCAAGCTCTGTTGTAGCATCTTGCCAAGAGACATGCATGCTCGCCAACGCACGCACACACACACACACACACACACACACACACACACACACACACACACACACACACACACACACACACACACTTTCACCTTCATCCCACTCCCTTCGTCCAACTCCTGACAAACTCAGTGCACTGACGCCGCCGCGAAATGCAAAAGACAATGACAGAAAATGAAAGAAAATTATCACCGACCACGTTTCACAGCTGCGCACATAATGTACCTATAAAAAAAAAAAAATGTTAAAAAGCCAGCTTGCTATAGGAATATGCTCGGGTCTATCAAAAGAATTAAAGTGATATGGAAATTGGGTAAGAAATATTTTGCAGACATGCAGACATAACTCATTTTTACTTCTGAAATGTGGTGCGGCGCCTCTGCGACGGTGGAATCAGACTGTCGGCGAACTCTTCAAACATTTTATCTTTTTCTATGTGACGATCAAAGAGAGACTGACCAATGAGATTCACGCCTGAGCATGAAAATGCGGTCAAAAAAAAAAAAATAAAGAGTTGAGTTTCTGGGCTCATCTGAAGTTTCCGGAAAAGTGGACGGAAAAGTGGACGGAAAAGTGAACCACTTGCGAAATAAAACAAGACCTCTGAAGATGCGGTTCCGTTAATACGAAATTATGATTATGACTTTTTTTTCAATAAACTGAGAGGAGTCAGATTAATAAGGTAAAATAATTCAGGATTCATCCATAGCAAATAAAGATTTTACCCACTTACCATCTACCCTGAGCGGAAAAAAAACAAAAAAAAACTCACCCAACTAGTAAGCTTGTCTCCTAAAAATTACTTTCCCATCAAATGAAACATCATTCTGAATTATGTTCCGAGCGCTGGCGTCAGGGGAAGGTTGCAGTGGCGGTTGGGTCAAACAATTACCAGATTCCAGAGTGGGAGACAAATTCAATTTCGGTGTTGCAACACTTATTTTCAAATTTGCAAAAGAGTGTCTCTTACAAACCGCGGCCTTAATCGCCACCAAACCGCAGTCGCACTGTTATTATCATAACCACGTCTACGACAAAATATCATGCAGCGGCCCCGTCATAAATTCACCCTTCAGGAGGAGTTTTATGCCGAATTTTTATCGAACGTGTTCGGGAGAAGTGTCGACATTATTGTTGTTCTCGGGACTGTAGTTGGTGATGCTGGTGGACCGTGCTGGGTAACACTGAGAGGCGTCCCTAATATTTTGGTCACCCCGCCCACATGCGTCACGGTGCCAAAAGTTTAGGGACGCCTCTCAGTGTAACCCAGTAAATCACAACTTACACTCCCTGAGAGGTGTCCCAGTCATACGCATGAGGGGGCCAAAATATGAGGGACACTTCTCAGAGTAGCCCTTTGATTGTCCTAAAGATTCCAGGAGCTATGTTGTCAGGGGCCGGCGGCCCCTGGTGGGGTCTCCCATGGCAAACGGGTCTTGGGTGAAGGGTCAGACACAGAATGATCCATAGAGACGCATATAGGAAGAAAAACATCAAAGGACCAGTGTGCCCTGCCTGGAGGGTCACCGGGGCCCCACCCTGGAGCCAGGCCTGGGGGAGGGGCCTGTCAGTGGATGAGCGCCTGCTGGCCGGGCCTTCGCCCATGGGGTCAGGTCAGGTCCAGCCCGAGGCAAGAGATATGGGTCAGTCGTCCAGCAGGCCCACCACCTGCAGGAGGGACCATATGGGTCTGGCGCGATGTGGATCGGATGGCAGGCCGCTGCAGGCCCCAAGACCCGGACCCGGATAAGCGGAAGAAGACGAGACTTCTCGGTATAACCCCGGACAGTTCAACAGCGTCACCAATTCCAGTCCCAATAACAATCGTTGAAGTATGTCAACACCTCTCTAAAACAAATTCAATAAAAATTCATTCATAAAACTCCACCTGAAGGAAGAATCTGTTGCAGGGCTGTTGCATTAGATTCTATGTTAAAGTGGTCATAATGTTTTGGCTGATCAAAGTACGTCGTCACAAACATGTTCCACAAGAAAACACATTTCAGCCAAAACATGAGTGAGAATTCACTTATGAATAGGTACCTAATCTATAGGACACAAGGTTACACCTCTTCACACAGATTCTTGCTGTTGGTGTGTGTGTGTGTGTGTGTCCATCTTAATCCACTCCTCAATATGACTTGCATTTTCCACAGTTGACCTTTGACCCATTTTTGGTGTCCTGTGCTACATGGAATCGCCATTCAGCTCAACACCCCTGCCACGCTGCTCCCCATCACACACACACACACACACACACTTGGAATGTAGAGAGAGCGTTGTTGTAGCAGTGAAACAATTGGGAGGAAAATAGACAAGGGTTTATTTTACACTAGACGACACCAGCCACTCCTCCACAACACACACGCACGCACGCACGTGCGCGCACAAACACACACACGCACAGAGAGAGAGAGCCTCCTGCTGTGAGCTACAGAGATAAGAGAGACGCCACCCGAGCCGGCAAAGACGTCAGAAAATAAACGCCGGGGAGACAGCCAGTGAAGATGCCAATTAAAACAGAGAGAGACCATCCAGGAGTGAGAGTGTGTCTCCCCCGGGAGTCACTTCACTTCAGTGTTGTTTGCTTGCGGTGGAGGGAGGGCGGTATCACACCTTCCTACACACACGCAGGCAAAAAAAAAAAAAACAAGACGGGCTTTCCCCTGAACGTTGCTTAGCAGGAGTCGTGAGTGGGCTCGCTCGCCAATCCGCCCGAATCGGGAGTCGTTCGGTTCGAGCGCATCGGCTCTCAAATCCCCGGCAACCCCATCGCAGTCGGGCCGTCGTCACGCCGATCGCAGGCATCCATCTTCATTCCCTCCATAAAGAGGTGCAGCAGAGGACGTGACGTGTGCGAGGAGGGGCTGTTGTCGCAAAAAAAAAAAAAGTCATCTTCGCTGTTGATGCTGCGCCGCGTGAAAAGCTGCTTAAAAAGGGGGGGGGGGAATCTTCCCACGTTTTTAATACCTTTATCCCGTTTCCGCATGTTAGTGGCACACTGGAGAGCTTTTGCGGTCAGGAGGGAAAAATTAAAATCATAAAGTGCGCATAATGTACGAATCAACAGATGAGATTCTCCTCTTTTTCACTGGTTTCGGTGCCTTCAGGATAAAGTGCAGCCTGAAGCCGCTGAGACGCAGCGTGGTGCCTCCCCGCCTTCACGCCGGCATGTCCGATCTGGTAAACCGCTACACGCGCTATGTCCACGTTTATTAACTGAGCTGGCGCGGGACCCTTCAGGCGAGCGTGCGGCGCTTCCCGGATGGAAGAAAAACAAACAGAGAATATCAGTTTCCTAACTCTTTTAGTGTTAAATTGTTTGTTTGTTTGTTTTTCTTTTTGCTCATCCGTACATTAATGTCAGACTGTCACAAAAAAAAACGATCATGCATTTTTTGTAATGAGTCACTGGGGAAAACAGGACTGTAAAATTATACATGCAATACCCCTGAAATCAATTCTCCCTTCAGGAGGAGTTTTATGTTGATTTTTTTTATTTATTGAATCTGTTTGAGAGAGGTGTTGACATATTTGAATGACTGTAGTTCGTGATGCTGCTGAACTGTGACATTAACATTAGGGAAATTAATATTTTGTGACTAATGCATATTGGTGGGATGACCACAATATTAGGGACACCTCTCAGCATAACCCAGTGCAGTTCAACAGCATCACAAACTACAGTCCCTATAACAATCATCCAAATATGTCAACGTTTTTGCAAACAGAATCAATAAGAATTCAACATAAAACTCCTCCTGAAAGGGAGGATGTTGAATGCTATGGCTGATTGGTGTATATTATACACACAAAAATGGTAATTGTGTGGTTAGGATGAATAATGTTTTTAAAAAAAATGGTGGATATTAGAGGAAAACAAATGGTCCAAGAATACTTCCCTGAGGAATATCATATTCAGTACCAAGCACTATTGATCCCATACAGAAGCATCCATCCAGACTAAGTGGGAAAAACTGTCTTTATGTAAATAAGATCAAAACCAAGGAGATTTTTTTTATCTTATCATTCAAACTGATCACCTCCAAAAATGATAGTAAATTGTTAGATGCCATTTGTTTGTAACGCTAAAATGTATTGATTTTCATACTCCCATTAACCTTCCTGGCTACACAGATGGGTTTTACCAATCGTCAGCAAATTCGTAAATTTGCTGACGATCAAATTCATCTACATTTTGTATCTGGCAGTAAAGATTCAAATGGAAACAAAAGACATTTCACACAAATAAAAATGAACTAAAATCTCGCAATCAAACTTGAACCCCATAAATCAGCGCTAATGACGGCCGAGTGGCCAGACACGACTGACCCACATTAAAAGCTCCAATTGTCAATATCTGTCATGATTGTTATCCTCCATTGATTCTGCTATCAGTTACATTCATTCAGGCGCAGCGGGCAGCAAACTACGTTTTTACCGCCTCAGTAATCCCCGACTTCCTGTTACTTTACATAAATATAACCAGTTCTCAGACTTTACACCCGTTTACAAGGAGAACAGTGATATCAGATTGTTTCTTATTATCCTAAAAACGGAGCAAAAGTTGGAAAAAAAAACCCTAACATTCGATCAAAATGTAGCATTCTACAAAGACATGTAACACGGTCACATCCCATCAAGTATCTCGACATCACAATAACCGAAGCACCGACGCCTTGTGAAAATGTAGGGCTTTTGGATTTAATTCTCAGAAACACGCTCGCGACGTACCAATTACGGTTGATGTCGTTCCGACTTCTTTTAAAACAAACAAAAAAAACGGCATCATCCCGCCGCGATTGCGCGTCAGCCACAACTCCCCTGCAGGAAACAGACGCCATCAAAAGAGCCTACTGTAAAACATCCAACTACAGTAAATGGTCGGATGGGTGAGTAACCGAGTAGTTAAAAAGGCTTTTATGGGAAAGCGAGCTCGCAGACGCGCAAACACACCCCAGCCGCCGCCGCCGCCGCTGCCGCGCGCCTGCTGGTCATCAACAAGAGAATATGACCCATTAAACAGCCATGAGATCATCCAGTATTGATTTTCCGCTGCGCGCCCGCGCTCACGTGCGCCGCGTCCCGCCACTAAACTGCCACATTACGGCAAGAGGATCATCTTCACTCCATCCTGCGCTTTTGTGTGTGTGTGTGAGTGTGTGTGTGTGTGTGCGTCCATGTTCGAGTCCCTCTGGCCAGTTTAGCGCATTTCTTTTCAGGGAAAAGAGGAACCTCATGACTTAGGAATGCTGCGAATGGCTCAGAGGCCTTAAGATGGGAAACTATGCATTGATTCCTGGAGATCACTCTCATAACGTTAGCCTGCGTCGTGACCTGCCGGTTGACTCACCCGTCCGCTAAAGCGCAAATAGCTCTCCCATTAAGAGGTGTGTCACCCAACCGGTCACACACACACACACACGCGCGCATTAAAATGCACCAACTGATGGACGGATGGGTGTGTGTGTGTGTGTGCAGGCCACCCACTCCTTTACAGACGCCTCATGTCCTGACCCAGTAAAACCCAGCTGCGTGTGAAACGGCAGACATAACTCACTGACCATAACTCAACGCTAAAGGGGATGTTTCCACCCGTAATTCAGCGCGGCGTCCATCTTGGATTTTCGCGTCTGATTTCTCAATCCGTCAGCGATCTGGGAGCTGCATTTATGTGCGGAAAAAACGAAATTAAGCGTTGCAGTAAGCTTCGCATTAATTCAGTCTGCTGCAAATAAGCTTCCGTCCTTCAAAAAAAAAAAAAAAAAAAAAAATTCAATCAGACCCTAATTCATAAAGTAAATACCCCACGCGTCAGTGTTTACAGTTTTGGGGTGTGTGGTTTGAGCACACCGTTGACACGCTGAGTTTCTGCTTTCGGCTAAGTCTCTTATCAACACTAATTCATGGGGAACAAACATCAGTGTTGAATCGGTGGAAGTGTGTGCAAAGTCCATAATGCACTCTAATCCTGAGCGAGTTTTCAGCGTTCATATTAGAAAAATGGCACACAACCAAAAAAAAAAAAAAGGTCAGTACACTCAAAACAGTCAGTATGCGGAAAAAATGCTTTTCGGGTTTGCCATTTTTCTTTAGCTTTAATTTAGCTGTAGCATCGTGAAACATTCTGTATGTATTTTCTGCAGCTGCCGATCTCCAAATAAAAGTAATTAAAAAAAAAAAAGGTACAGTTTGAAGATGTCAGGAAGTAGCAAGGGATCATGGGAGCTGGTGCCTACACTGATAAACAACCCCCATCGAGTCTGAGGACTTGGGCAGATCATGTCATCGGAAAAGGTAGTTTTAGTCACATTACGTCGTATCATGCTAATGAAATAGCCGCAAATTATGCTAGCTGACGTAACGTTTACATGCTGACTTACGATTGGATGAGCTCACCAGCCATTGGGCTAAT
>CAAKHG010033838.1:0-10592 GCA_901007715.1 Dactylopterus volitans
GTGTTTCGCCAATGTTGTGGTGTTTCCCCGCCTTCGCAATGCGTAACGCTCCGCGGTATGATGCCTCGGTTGCCTTGGCATTTGCTGTGTCTCAATAACTTTGATCTGTGATCTCAGTTCATGAAGCTTCCTCTCAAAAAATTCACGGGGCTTGCCCTTTAAACTCTGGTGCTTCGTTTCAATATGACGCCGGAGTTTACATGGGCGCATACTGTCGTTTGGTAACTTCTCACTGCAGATTACGCGCTGTGGCAGCGGAGCATCTTCAGGACCGGTGAAAGTAAAGCCCAAATCAAATATTCGGAGTCATACTTCCTCCGTTTTCTGCTCGCTCCAGACTCTTTGTCCCCTCCAACTTTCATTTGAGGTCCACGTACCAAAATTCGATCCATTTTCCACCGATGTAATGTATTTGACTGAGTAGATTTTTTTCCCCGCAAAATGTTTAAATGTTTCTCTCGCTGCGCCTCCCCTGGTGTCCTCTGGCGCCCCCCAGGGGAGGCGCGCCTCACACTTTGAAAACCGCTGAACTAGACCATCTTGGACTGAACACCACTTTGTGCAATTGGGTTTTGGATTTTCTAACAAATCATTCACAGTATATTAGAGTTGGCAAGCACACTTCATCCACCCTTCTCATTAACACCGGGGCCCCTCAAGGTTGTGTGCTCAGCCCATTACTCTACACACTCTTTACACACAACTGTTGCATGACCCCTCTCACTAATCTCATCATCACGTTTGCGGACGACACCACAGTGCTCGGGCTCATCAACAGCAACGATGAGTCTGCTTATAGAAGTGAGGTACAACATCTGGCATCATGGTGCGGTTGTGGTGGTGAACCACATCTTGCCCCTTAACATTGGAAAGACAAATGAGATGACTGTGGATTTCCGCAAGTCAGGCCGTACCATCCATACTCCACTCTTCATTGGGAGCGAAGTGATGGAGAGAGTCACACAACTCAGGTTCCTGGGTGTGACTGTGGCAGACGACCTGACCTGAAGTGCTAACATCATCTCAGCTGTAGGAAAGGCCCAACAACGCCTCTTCTACTATTGGAAACTCAAGTGTGCTCAGATCCCTCAGCAGCTCATGGTTAACTTCTACTACAGTGCAATTGGCGGCATACTGCCCTTCTTAGTGTGGTTTTGCAGCTGCACCAAGGCTGAGCAGCAGGCACCCCAGAAAGTGGTGAAAACAGGAGGTAGAATCATCGGGACCAGTTTCCTGGAGATAAGCACCATCAACACCAGTGTTTTTCAAACACTGTGCCGCGGCACACTAGTGTGCCGTGAGAGATCGTCAGGTGTGCCGTCGGAAATTATCCAATTTCACCTAATTGGTCTAAAAACATTTTTGGAAAAAAAAATCTGTAATATGCCATTGTCGAGTGTCTGTGCTGAAGTAGTGACTGGCAGCATAATCATGTAATACTCTTCCTTATCACTAGATGACAGCAGGTAGCGAATTGCATTGTACGTTGAGACAAGAGAAGTCGTGATGCATGAATGCGACAGGTGGTGGTGACAGCATTGTGGCCAGCCAGACTCCGGTGAGAGTGATGGATATGTTTTTGAGGAGGAAAAATGATAACTCCGAACTGGGCCCTGGACAAAATTCGGACCCAGATGAGAGCCCTATTGGGAATGGAGGTCAAAAAAAGCAAAGACGGTGAGCTTGAGACAATGCAGCAAGAGTTACCTTTCATTTGGATTTATTTTCACCGGGGATGCAACAACACCAATTCTTTGTGCTTGGTTTGTGGTGAAACGCTATCTAACAGTGCTATGGTACAAAGCAAACTCAAACACCATCCCCACACAAAACATTCTTCGCTTCAAAACAAAAATGTGGACTATTTTGTTCGCCTGCGTGAACACAGAGAAACAGGCAACATTTATGAAAAAAACCACAATGGTAAATGTGTGACGCGGGAAGGTAGGACACACAGGGAACGTTTATCATGGACTTTAATGGAATAGAAGCTTGGCGCTCAAGGTAATCCACAGACACATAAAATTAACACAGTCTCTGGGGCTCCGAAGCTTGGCGCCGGACCGGTCCGTCGAACCAGCAGACGAGGCAGAAGCTTGCACACTCGAAAAGTTTGCAGGACCCGAGTAGACAGGAAGCAGAGTTCGGCTTATGGTCTGAGTGGCAGTTCTGACGTGGCGACCGTAATCGGTGGATGACGCCGGGCATGCTGAGGTGCCAGTGGGGAGCAGGCAGCGGAGAGACTGGGGACGGCGAGAGGGTCAGTGGCAAGGTGGAAATGTGGAGGCAAAGACACGCAGGCAAAACTCGTGGTCAGGGGCGAAGAGCAGGTTGGAGATCCGGGGAGCAGGAAGTGCAGGATGGTCAGCGACAGGCAGGGTCAAACATGGGCAGGCTGGTAGATAAACGTTGGAATGACTCGCATACTACAGAGAACAATCTGGCAAAGCGCTGAAGTACGGGGCAGGCTTAAATAGAGCGCAGGACAATTAGAGGTGGACAGGTGCAGTGAGTTCTGGTTAATGAGGTGGGAGTGGCAAGACAGGAGGAGCCGAGCAGAGACAGAGACAGAGTGTGACAATGAGAGAGCCCTTAAAGCTAGCTACCATGTAGCTGAACTTGTGGCTAAACCAATAAGGTTGCACACTGGTGCAGAGACATTAATACTACCCGCCTGCAAAGCCATTGTAAATGAGATGCTCGGACCTGAAGCGGTTAAAGAAACAGCCAAAGTCCCTCTCTCCGATAACTTTTTTCAGTACTTTTCAGTACTTTTTGCGTTTATTTGATTCCTATTCAAAACACTTGGATGAAAATGGCTATATTGTTAATTAAATTGCACTTTTAAAAAAAAAAAGAATTGCAAAATATGATAAAGTACTTTTTTCTTTGTGTTTATTTGATTCACATTCAAGATACTTTGATAAGAATGACTATATTGTTAATATAGGCTACAGAGTATCATTTTTTAACATTTTTGGTTGGTGGTGTGCCTCCTGATTTTTTCAATGAAAAAAATGTACCTTGGCTGAAAAAAGGTTGAAAAACACTGATCTACACCACCCACTGTCTGAGACTAGTACACAACATCCTGTGTGGCAGGCATCATCGTGCACCACCTCTTCTACCTGCTGCCCTCTTGGAGGAGATACAGGTCCATCCGTGCCAGAACTACCAGAGTGGCCCACAGCATCTATCCTCAGGCAGTGAGGCTATTAACTGAACGTTATTAAACAACAATATCTTGTTGTTATGTATAACTGTGTTATTATGACAATGACAAATAAAGTATTATTATTATTATTATTATTAAATGTTGTTTGACGAGCAGGGTAACTCCAAAGATTAGCAGCATGTTGTCAGACAGTCGGTTAAAAATTGGTCGTGGCTCAACATGGCACAAAGAAGATATGGAATGTCGATTGGATATTTGGGCAGATGCCAACGTAAAAATTATGCTGGAAAACACACAGAAAAATGCAGATGCATTTTAATACATTCAGCACCAGTATGAGGGAAAAGGAGCTCGACTGATGAGCAGATCAATGTCACATGAAGGTAAAAAAAACTCAGATGCTCCACATTTTCTGCAAATGTTTGCAACTGTATGAAACAAATCAATAGCACGAGTGCAGCATGCTGGATCTCCATGAATGTTTACTTTCACTGGCGCTTTCCCTGTTTTTTTTTTCAATACCGTGTTACCCTGCCCCAGACTGTTTTGTCCAATGATTGAACGGTCATTGCACACATGTGGGTTTGTTGACAACTTCTGAGACTCGTGTGAATTGTAATGTGAAAAGGAACTGCACCAAACCAAGAAAAGAAACACTGTATTTCGGTCCGGACTGAATAAAGAGTGGTGTGGTGGTGGTGTGACTACACCCTTAAAAAGGGAAATGTCACTGTTATGGTTATTATGTTTGTGTAAATGGAAAATAATCTTATCTCAATTTGATCAATCACATGCCCCAGGAATTTGACCTTATGTTGGAGCAGCTTGCACCTATCCTACATCAGGTTTAACCTGTGACACCAAAGTCTCTGAAAATGGTTTCCAAGTGCTGTAGGTGAGAGGAGAAATCAGGTAAGTACACAAATATGTCAACCAAGTGTACCAGAGAGGTCTTGCCAATCAAGAGGATCCCTAGGATCCACCTGAAAAGAAACCTTGAAAACTTCTTTGCTTTAGTCAGGCAGGTAAGGTTCTCCTTGATTCAAAGGAAGGGAAAATATGTGTATATAACATCATGGAGCTTCCTGTAGTGTACACAAAACCACCAACTACCATCTTTTTTTTTTCTCACAAGGACTAGGTTAGCTGAGGGACTAATTGTTTCTTATGACATCTTTCTCCAACATACCTGGGAGCAGAGTTTTCATCCCCTTGAATATCAGTGGTGCAACTGGTCCATATTCCTTGTTGATGGGGACTGCATCTACAGTGTATATACAATTTCGGACAAGGTCTGTCGAGCCAAAGTCCTCTTCAGCAGCAGAAAAAAACCAGTGTCCACTTTTTCAGCAGGGCCTGCAGCTCCACCAGCTGTTGTTGAGTAAAATCTGTACAACTTGTTCGTTTACCCACCTTCTCCACCAAGCCCTCTTCAGTGACACCATCAGAGTCTATGATTAACCTCAGGTCATGAGCACCTTGAACATCAGTCTTCCACCTGGTATATTCATCCCAGATTCTGGTAACGTACAATGGAGACTGCATAAGAGTGAGGTTCTGAGATTGTGTCCCCTACACAAGGTGTTAGACAGCGTTACACCCTTGCTCGCTGTGTCGTGGCTGGGTGCCATGGCTCAAAGAGCTCTGGCAAAACCTAGCAATGTGTCCAGCCTGTTTACAATGGTGACATATTGGTTCACATTACTGGTCCAAATATGAGACTAAGTGGAGCATCTTTGATCAACCTTTGGCTTATTGTGTGAACTTGCATCAATTAATTATGTATGTTGTAGATTGACATAAATTCCTATTTAGGGACCTTCTTCTAGTCAGGTCGTGTGCAATGCACCAAAGTGTGGGAAAAGGTTTATTTAAGTAACATGAATGGTGAGAACTGTTGTAGCTAAATCAAATTACCTAGTAATCAGTTTGAAGACAACATAACTATCGATTTTGCCACGACTGAGCAGGGACGTGAACCCAAATGTACGACTCAAAAGGCAAAGTTCAAATTGATCTTCTAATGGGAAAAGTAACAACGAAAAATCACTCTAGAAACATGGGAAACAACAAATTACCCGTGCTGAAGACACTCTTACAGGGGAAAAAAACAACAAAAAATCACTCTGATGAGGAAAAAACAACTTTGATCACTCTTAAACAAAAATACCTTCGGCAAAACAAAAGGGCAAGGCAAAGTAGCAAAGAAATACCAAACCTGGCTTTACGTGGAGTTGGACATAAAACTGGCTTGGTTCTCTGACAAAGGACAACAAGATGAACTGGCAAAAGACAAAGGGCAACGTAGAGTATATACACACACAAGGTAACAGGAACCAAGTGCAGACAATTAAGGTGGGGAAGTGGGTAACACACAAGGGAAAGGAGCAAGTCAACAGAAACGAGAGGAGGGCAGGATGTCAAAATTAAACAGGAAGTTGTGAGACAACATAGACACAAGACAAAAACAGATCAACATAACTTGAGGAGATTTCTTGATTATGACAAGTTTAAAGTTTTATATAATCAATAATCACTTTGAGGTATATAACTATCACTGGAGTTTTATATAACTAACTGTGAATAGCACAATATGAGTGTATTCATAAAGAAACTAATGTGTATTACTATAGAGAGGACCGATCACCCTGATGTAATATTGCAGTACGCATAAAATTCAAAGTAATTGCCTACACTGTCTGGCTTATCAACTCAAAATAACAGTGCTGAACTCCCAAAACATCAAAAGTAACCAGGTGGGTTAAGCTCAAACAACTGAGAATTTGTCCAGTGAAAAATCCCCAGAAAAAGGATAATGTCAGCAAAAAAAATGTGTGAACTTTTAGATACTGGTTTGTACTCGCCAGAGACCGTGGCTCAACTCCATTAAAACAGACCAATGAGACCCAGCAGGGGCAAAGTAATATCAAATATGAAAAGAATGACACAATTATTTCTGAATAAAATGTCACCTGTGGATAAACTCTTTTGCATTTTTAACTCTGATTCTATCCGGTAATTTTTTTTCAACATTTTTGAGACTTTTTGGGAGGCCAATTGGAACTTTAGGATGTGTTTGTTGAATGTTGGAGAGTGTCCGGAGTTCTTATCTGGCACAGAGTTGGACAAACTTTTTTCCAGCAACAGCAAAGTCTTCCTGGGTTGCAATGCATATGTGGCCTTCAATGTCTGACGGGGGCCATACTGCAAAAAAAAATCTGCTATTGTAGGTTGCCTTCAAATAGTGTGTCATTCTTATTGCACTGCAACAGTCTGCAAAACAATTCTTTCAACCGCAAGGTGAATAATCTAACTGACTCATCTGGCTTCTCTATGCATCCAAAAAGCACAGTAACAGAAGTACTGTCACCATACCGAGAGTGTAAGTGACGAAAGATCTTGTGTGCCTACTCATGTTCATCTCATTCCAACTCACTCACCTGTCATTTTGAAACTCCAGTTGAAGTTCTCACAAACCTATTGCTATATTGTGTGGTACACTGGCTACACTGCCAACATCCACTCCTCTGCACACGGGCCACAGAAATCCTGTAGGACCACTCACACTCCAGGAACTCTTGTCTTCACAACACTTCCCTGAGGCAGACTCAGAGCCCTCAACACATGCACAAACAGGCTAAAGAACAGCTTTTGGACATGCTACCATTATGCAAACACAGAGAAAATAGCCCGGACTAAAGTGTGATAACAGACTCTGCAACTGTTGTGTTTCAATCCAAACCTGTGCATTAACTGTTGTTTTTATTCTTATTCTAATTTTAATTCTTACCTTAATTTAACTATTCTGTCAGTGTGCGTGTGTATGCGGGCGAGTGTGTGCATATAAATTGTATGCTGTATATTTCATATTTTCATAAGCTGTAACAGGATTGCTCCACACAGTGTCAGTGTATATCTTCCAATGACAATAAAGATCTATCTATCTATTTATCGATCATTCTATCTAAAATATATACTTTCCCAGCTTTTGTTATTTTTTTGGGCATTTAAGAGTCCTTGAATTTGCTTCTTCCAGTCCCCATATTTAATATCACCATGAGGTACCTTAAAATTGGGCACCCAAGGTGTACCTGGATAAAATAGCATCATGTTTATCTTATGGGTCTTTCATTGAGGGTACCAAACACTGCACCCAAACTTTCTTCCTACTGACACCAGAAAAGATGTAGCCAAACTGTTATGTTATTATCTGACAATGTCACCAAGGTTTGGAAAGCTTTGGAACGCTGTTATATGTATACAATACTTGAAACACACCCTAGAGATGTGTTTTGTGGGATAAAAAATATCAAGAAAAAATGATTTATTAAAAAAGGTGTCCAGAAGGGAAAGCAAGGTAGAGATAGCAGAACATTCAAACAGGTCTTATTACTCATTTTATCCTTAAAACAGCCCAGGTAAAACAGAAGGTGTTCCAGTCGATAACCTATTGAAATAGCTAAAATCCTGCTGAGAGTCTGTAAGTCTTGAGCCTAATTAATATTATAAGATGTAAAATATTCTGTCTTGTTTTAAAATTTGCTGGCATCGTGTCTCAGGTGGCCTCACAAAAGAATTCCTTTGAGCAGAGTGTGGTGAACACATTAGTCATTGTGTGGTTTGTTTTGTTTACAGAGCAAAGACCATGGACGAGGAGCAGTTAACACCAATGGCCTGCAGTCCATCGTTACCATCCTGCAGCAGGTCCTCATCGCCTACCTGCTCCTTCTCTGTCTCTCATCAGATCAGATCTGGTAAGACTTGCCCAGGCCATGACCCAGTCACACCAAAGAGTAGACCAGAACCGCACTGCATGCCCATTCTGGATTCTCTGCAAAATAATCTCTAAACACATCCCCCAAACCCTGTTGACCATCGGCTATCAAAAGAAAAAAAGTTTGTCTTGTGTTTTTCTTGAATTTTTAAGGTACTAATGCCACCTACAGTAATGGGGGTATAATTTCCTGCACTGTGCTGAAATCAACAACAATGGTGTCCCAGCAGTAGTGTGATCGTGGATGTGCCCAGGCAACAGGCGACCTCCGCCTCTTAATCAGTCGAAAAACCACCTGCAAAAATTTACATTGAGCTTATCAATCTCTTATTACCTTTGTATAACTGCTATGTAATCGATGCAAGCATAGCTGAAGCTAAGTTACAAAGCTACAGGCTGTGGATAACAACAGACTCCTAATATCTTTGATAATTACCTGTCTCCTCAAGTGAAGTCGGCGTTTGATGTAATTAGAAAGAGACAACGATGATGACAAACAGCTTATTCTAATGCTTCCTGTTCTTCTTCTTCTTTGTGTTTTCTGGTCATTGGTAAACAACATAATATCACTAGCTTTCCAACTGGTAAGGTGACGTACTCACGTTTTACACTGATGTAATGACGTGGCTCTGAATCGGCTCCTTGCCAGTGGAAAGCAAACTGGTTCTTTGGAAGCAGGGACTAGAACCAGCGAAGCACTGGCACTCGCACCACCTCTGATCTGGCACCAGTTTCTTCTTGGTGGAAAAGGGGTGATATTAGAACACATTATCTGGTTGACTGAGTGGGTCAAATCGGTCTCGGAAGACCCTTTCATGTCTTAATGCTTGTCTGCTTAATGCGCCTCCATCTACCGGGGTCAGAAGGACGGGGCAAGCCTTTGTTTCGGAACAGGTGTTTGGCCATTGGGAGGGGCCTTTAATGAAATCAGATTCAACCTCTAACTTACCTTGCCCCGGAGCAGGTTTGTCATTCATTGTAAGTTACCATGGCAAAGTACCCTGGTAAGATCTGAACCAGTTTTTTGCTATCGAACCTAGGGTTAACCCTGATGTTTTCTCGCTAAGACATTAATCCTGCTTCATGCTGCTATAGGTTGATCTACTAACGGGGGCACTGAGGATTGTGTCTTTCAAATGAGCAAAATAACATGCGCAGTTCGTTTAGTACGTTTGTCTTGATGAATATGCAGTATGGGGCGTTTCTACGCTCTTGCTCACAAGACTGGAAGGAGGAAATGCAAATAGTTTGATTTAGCATATGCAATATGTTTTACAAAGCCTAGAAATAATTAAGGTGACTGTGATTGCGTATGTATGTAGTACATTGAAAAGGAGGGTGCAAATCAGCCAAGCACAGATGACTTCTGTCATTGTGGCTAGGAGTAGAAACTGACTGAATAAAAGAATGCGTAGTGAACAAGTCTTTCTAACTTGTGTCACTATTTTTGGCACGAATGAAGGACAAATAATGCAGAAAACACTGTTCAGCAATGACAGTTTAGAGTTGTTGGATGAGCTAAGGGCTGATTTAGAGCCCTCCAATTGTTTTATTTGCAGAGGTTGAATTATATTGCCATATTTTATTTGGTTCTTTGCCTTACATCTTGCTATCTTCTCCTAACTTCATCTGGTTTTCTTTTTTGTTTACTGTATCTCGGTTGCTTTTCATTGTATTGCATTTCTTCTGGTGATAATGAGATTTTTTTCCTGTAGTTCAATAATTTCTGTGTCCCTCTTTCACTAATACCGCTAACTGCACTGGGTTAAATTTTATTTTCCACTTGCGGATATCCTGCATTTCCTCTGAACATGCAAAATCCCCAATTAAATACTGCTATTTGCATCTGTTATCATTTGCGCAAGCAATCTTAGTTGACCACCCGCAAACCACACACCAGCTGCACATGCAATCTGTTACATAGTGTGTGCAATTTTGCACTCTTTATTTGGGATCTTCATAAATCAGGTCCCTATGTAACCAATATTTACATAGTAACATGTAACAGTTGTCAAACAACCTCAAGGAAGTAACTTGAAACCAGAGCAGCATGTTTTTCTTACCTTAACAGACTTGCTTATTTAAAGTCAAACCATAATCTTATTATAAACAACGGTGAAGTGTTTCGCTTATACCCAACCTGGGTCTAAACCATAGCCTCAATAAATCATTTGAACAGTTTCAGAGGTAAGAGTTGTTCTTTACCCCTACACAAGCACAACTCCCTTGTATGGCAGACTTAAATCACACAGCAACAGCTCCCTCTGGCAGTCACATGAACTTCGCCTTGTACAGGCTGACCCAGTGCGTTACTCATTCAGTGCTCACACCACCAAAACTATAATCCCTCTATCTTTGTTTAATACCAAACACACTCCATATTGTCAATGTGTTTCATTGTGTAGGGTTGAGGAGGAGGTGAGGAGAAATTTTAGAGAAAGTGAAAAAAACAGGTGAGAGACAGACAGAAAGACGGGAAGAGAGAGAAAGAGAGAGAGAGAGAGAGAGGGAGAAGCACAGAGAGGGAAAGAGAGAGAGGGAGCGAGGCAGAGAGAGAGATGTCTTGGCGCCTCGATGCTGCGCTGACTGAGGCAGTGTTTGGAGCCGGTTAGGGAGACTCTGTAAGGGCAGACTGAAGCAAAT
>CAAKHG010033851.1:9672-17172 GCA_901007715.1 Dactylopterus volitans
CGCCCCTTGCCTGAAAAAAAAAGGGTGTTCACAAGTAAAGTAACCCCACCCACACCAGAAGGAGTAGCCAACTAAGCATACCTGTCAGTTCCAGATGCTGCAAAAATTCACATGCAACAATCCTTATTTTGTGTTTGGACTCCTGCTTTGACAGGAGGGAGCATCTTGAGCTGTTTCTAGCACTCGTTTCACCATGGACAGCCAGGGAAGGAAAGTGGTGGTGTGTGACAATGGCACGGGGGTGAGTCGAATGGTCAACAATGTCACTTTTGTGCCACAAAAGTAGCTCGCTAGCCTGCTGACAGTTGCTGTTTCCTCTTTTCTAGTTGACATTAGCTCGTATGTGCTGCACATGGACACGCATGCAACGATGCAAAAAAACATCTACTGGTTGTATTTTCTTCGTGTCTTGCTCCTGGATCATTTCTGAAAGAGGCCAGGGTGTGTGGCTCTGTGTGCAAACCACAGCCTGTCCGGACCTGTCGCTCTGCCTCCGCGCGCACAGCCATAAAAGGTTGTGGTGTTTTGATCAGGGCACGCATTGGATGAAAAGAAGGAAGGGACTTTTGTGATGCTAAAAACCTCAGGAGTGGCTTTTTGGTTCTGTTGACATACAGGCATTGCACCACTGAAAAAAAAAAACAACAAAAAAAACAAAACATCCAAACCAGCACTTGAAAACTGGTTGGAGTCTATTCTGCCTTCGCCTGTTGCCTGTGCTTGGAATGTACTGCATCCCCTCAGGTGAAGGAATTTGTCTATGGCCAGAGAGACAAGTTGAGACACTGGCGCGATCACGGCTGGTGGCGAAACGCACGCCGCCGAAAGGCAATGCAACGTCACATTTATTTTCCTCGGGATTGCCAAATGAATTATTCCGCGTCCTTTTGAATCTGCAGTCGCGTTCTGCAACTGTTAATCCAGTAAAAGCGTCACAATAATCCATTGTGAGTCAGTCTCCTGAAGAAAGATTAAGCCTAGCGCTGGATTAATAACCTGAAATGGAACAGATTTATGAATGAAAATTATCCACACAAAAATCAATGTAGCTCGGGCGCGGGGATTACCGCGAATAAAGGCTGCGCAAACAAACTCTCGCTGCCAGTCGTCGTTCAGCGAGGAGAATTTTGTGTTTCCCCTGCAGCATGACAAAAACGGTCGTTCTAAAATTCCTCCCCAGTTTGTGAAGTGTGGATTCGCCGGCTCCAACTTCCCCGACCACATCTTCCCGGCCATGGTGGGTCGGCCGGTCATACGCTCCACGACCAAAGTGGGCAACATCGAAATAAAGGTGAGGCCGACTTGAATGAGGAGGCAAACTTCCTCCCTGCTTATTCACTGATAACCTGATAGGTGACGTCACTCGGACAGTATTTTGATCGTGGTGGATCCAATTAAATAAATCACATAAATCCTCTCACGCCTTGCATGATGCAGTCAGACCGACCTTCTGACCTCCTACATATTTTGGTTCATATCGCACTTTTCACATCGTACTCTTAAAACCAGAAAAAAAACCTCTCTCTCTGTAAACAAAGCAAAAAACCTGATTAAAACCTTGTAGTTTTTACTTACAGCCACAAACCCCATGTAGACTCTCATACAAAACGGCTAAATATGCTCGCGCCTCGGTATGACGCAAAGGAAGTGAATAACTGATAAGTCTGGACAAGCGCTAACACCTGACCTACCTCTGCCCCCTCAGCTCCTCTTAACTCGCAGCTCCTACGTATTAAAGTGTCTTAGAACTGGACACCTGTTAGCGCCCTAAGACACAGTTAAGTTCATATACTCCTCTAGGCTGAGGTCGAGTAGGACACACAGACCTTTTAGCCTTTAAATCCCTGTTAAGACTGACTCAAGGTTTCTCCATAGTAGGAATTCAAAGCTCATTGTCTCAAAGAATAACATGTGAAGGCAGTACAGCTGTCCCGACTCTGAAGAGCGTGGTTGACTAGTTTTGACTCTATGAGGAGGATCGACGCGCTGCAGTAGGGCTCCGAACTCAACATTAATACTTTTTGAGTGCAAAATCGAACACGGGTATTGAATATATATATATATATATATAAAAAAAAAACACGTGTTCCATCGTTTATTCTCTATATCTAAATTAGGAACTTTTACTTTTTTAAATTTTTGCGTACTCAGCTGATGTATTAGGAAATTTAACAGAATTTGATGAATTAAAAAAAAAAGATGCAGAAATATAATTTTAAAATTCTTTATTTTAAGGCGTTGAAAATGTGTTGTGTATTCTCTATAGGCGTCACTTTGGTACTGGCGTTGTTAAATTTGTCACAGAAAACTGTTTTTAGGTACCCAGCCCTAGTTTGTGCTCAATTACTGGTTGTATATTTCAGTAAACAAATGCAGCACCAAACACAAACAAAACTCTTACACACTAACCATTTGTTACACTCTTGCAATATTAATTAGAAAGAAAGAAAAAAGGACAAAAGGGGTAGATTGATTCCTATAATGAAAAAAAAAAACGTTACTTATTTTCTTCTCCTTAACTGTGGCTGAAGCTTGTGTGGTGTTTTTGCTCAGGATCTGATGGTTGGCGATGAGGCCAGTGAATGTCGCTCCCTACTGGAGGTGTCCTACCCGATGGAGAACGGCATGGTGCGCTGCTGGGAGGACATGCTCCACCTGTGGGACCACACCTTTGGTCCTGAGCGCCTGGACGTCAACCCATCAGAGTGCAAGGTACGGAAAAAACGTTGTATGTCTGCTAAGTGCATTTGAAAAAGGGGGGGGGGAGCCATTTGGGAGCCGCGCCACGTTTCTGGGAGCAGGGTTTGGGGCGAACCCACAAAGCATTTATCTGATTGCACCGACTGTCTTCACGCCATCAAGATCCTGCTGACTGAGCCGCCCATGAACCCCACCAAGAACCGGGAGAAGGTCGCAGAGGTCATGTTTGAGCAGTACCAGTTCCATGGCATCTACGTGGCGATTCAGGCTGTGCTTACTCTATACGCTCAGGGTGAGACGACGCGGTGGCGATGTATAACTGTCCTGCTTTTAAAATCAGCTCACATCAACCCTTCTTATTAATGACAGTTTCCCACTGATTAATGGTTCGATTCGCTGATATGTTATGTTTCCTCCTTTGGGCATTGGTTCTATTAACAGGTTTGCTAACTGGCGTGGTGGTCGATTCGGGGGATGGTGTCACGCACATCTGTCCAGTGTATGAGGGCTTTTCTTTGCCCCACCTCACACGCAGGCTGGACATCGCGGGGCGTGACATCACGCGTTACCTCATCAAGGTGAGCTGTGAAACCCTCACGACTAGACTGTGGAAAAGAAGCGGATGTAGCTACTTGAGCATCATCCATTGTTTTTGGTGACCGCATTTTTGGTGGTGGCCGTCTTGGGGTTTTTTTTTTGGACCCAGAAGTGACCTTTTTAGGATGAAAGGGTGGAAACAGGGTGCTAATTAGCCTGGTTAGCAAGCCGAATGCGTAATTCATGTTGACTGTAACATTTGGATGCTAATTTGAGGTAGTGACCAAAAAAAAAATGTACCTACTTGGAAAAGAAAGTAGTAGTTCCACAGAACACTGAAGGTGACCAAGGCTTTGCAGCTAACGTTCATGCGTCGAAAACACATGGTAAAGACTCAAATGTCTGAGAGAAAAGGACAGCAAACCATGAAAGTAGCACATGGCTATTTAAACGTACACAAGGATATGCATGGTCATGCGTCTGCCATGGCTGACCGGCCTCCATGGCAGCAACTTACCGATCACAAAGTTGCGACGATCGAAAGCGTCGCCTGTTTTAGTGTCCATTTTACTCTCTGTGGAACGCAATTAACAAAATGGACGTCACGCTAAGACCTGAAACCAGCAATTAAGAAACAAATCCAACCAAAGGAGTTGCTGGATATTCTAAATAATGCAGGTTTAACACTGGCTTCACTTTTAAAGCCAAGTAAGCTACATCCACCTCTTTTATACATGGTGCACAGAGAAATGCTGGAAACAAACTATCTGATGAACTGATTTTCTCTATTTTCCCGAATTTTTGGTAAAACCCCCTCTACCTTATTGCTGATCAAATATTAGCTCCTGTTACTGCGTGGTTATGCTTTCAACCACACGGCCGACTTTGAGACGGTGCGAATGCTGAAGGAGAAACTCTGCTACGTGGGGTACAACATCGAGCAGGAGCAACGTCTGGCCACGGAAACCACCTACCTGGTGGAGTCCTACACGGTACGCTGACCAACAAATTATCAGACAGCCACCTTTTTTTTTTTTTTTTAAGGGAGTGAAGCATTCTTTAGTAGGAATAACAAGTAAACGGGCAATACAATTATTTACTCTTTTCCTGCGTTAGATGACGTTAGATGACCATTTCATGCCACTCCGAGCACATCTGCATTGCAAAAGAGAAGCTACCCGGCAGTCAGCTAGCTTATCTTACATTAGCTTAGCACAACACTCACCTGGCTCTGCCAAAAAAATCCACCCACCGCTAGCGCTTTTCGCTCACAAATTAACACAATATATCTCACGTCTTTAATTTGTTCATAAACCAAAAAGAAAAAAAAAAGTCTTTTTTGTGTTGTTTCACGAAGAGCAACGTAGTCTGAGCTTCGCCGAGCTAACTTGCTGGCTCCATCGTTACATCAGCCGGTATCATCATTGAACTCAACACCATATTTTCCAGAATAAAAATATTCCGCTGATGACTTTCTACACAGAATCAGATCAAAGTCAGTATATCCTAGATAGGGGAAGAGGGACTGAGTAAATTGCCTTAATGTGCTGAGTCAACACATCCCACATCACTAAAACCAGCGTGGCTGTTTTTTTTTTTTTCTTTAGACTCAAACTGAACTGGTTATTGTCCCCGCTGCAGCTCCCCGACGGCCGGCAGGTGAAGGTGGGTGGGGAGAGGTTTGCGGCTGCGGAGGCCCTCTTCCAGCCGCACCTCATCAACGTGGAGGGAGTCGGAGTGGCTGAGCTCCTTTTCAACACCATCCAAGCTGCGGACATTGACCTCCGGTCCTGTTCCGATCCCCGCTCGTTAACAAACATTCAAGTAATGGGTGGACTGTGATACACAGGGTGTGTGTGATTTTTATTTATTTATTTATTTATTTTTTTTTTTTTGCAGGGCAGACTTCTATAAGCACATAGTTCTGTCAGGAGGGTCCACCATGTACCCCGGCCTTCCATCCAGACTGGAAAGAGAGATCAAGCAGCTCTACCTGGAGAGGGTGCTAGATGGAGACGCTCAGAAACTATCGGTAAGTAACTTCAGGATTGTCCGGTTGTGTCTGCTGCGGTGTGTATCGGTGTTTTCCGGTCCTGGTCCTCTAGCCCCCCCCAACACACACACACCCTACATGTTTTAGATGTCTCCCTGCTCCCACACACCTGATTCAAACGGGTGGGTTGCTAGCATAAATGTCATGAACCACTCATGTAACAACAACAAGAGCTTGAGCATACGCCACGAGGTGAAAGAACACATATTCCATAAGTATAGTAAATACTACACTGATGTGACAGTTATTTTTTCTTTTAAAATCATCACTGAATTTTGCAAAACAATCTCGTCCCCAGGTCACGGCTTTTTATGGAGCGTAGAGTTTAAAGACAATTACGCATGAGCTTTCATCACACACACACTTACTTACCCGCCTTGCTAAAATAGGGGACATACAGGCTGTTTTCTGATGTTGCTGTGTGTTTTTTGTTTTTTTTTTCGTCACCTCTGCAGAAATTTAAGATTCGCATTGAGGACCCGCCCCGCCGTAAACACATGGTGTTCTTGGGCGGCGCCGTACTGGCCAACATCATGAAGGACAAGGACTCCTTCTGGCTGAGCAGGGCAGAGTACCAAGAGAAAGGCCTGGCGGTGCTGCAAAAACTAGGAGGTGGAATCAGATGAAAACTACATTTTTCAGAGAAAGCATCACCCAAACATTTCAATTTAAAAAAAAAAAAATAATAACGCCTCACTTCTCATGTTGCATGCTGGATATAAAAGTGCTATTTCTCTGATAAGGCTCCTCCATCCCTGCTGGTGCTAAAATGATCCCTTTTATACAAGCTTTCGGAGCCCTCATGCTCCGTGAATAATGCACCATTGGCTTTTCATACACATCCCTGCATTTCACCTCATGCAAGGTGCTTCTATGGGGTCATGAAGCTAAAGATGATTTATGACAACCACTGGAAGTCAAGCTTTGGAGTGGACCTCGACTCACGTCGTGCCTTGAACCTGTACATAGCAAATATGAATTGTTAAAAAATGGTCAATGACCATGAACCTTTTCAACAAAATACATGGGAAGTGGCATTTTTTGTCACCCTAAAATCAAGATACAGCGCTAAAAAAAAAACGATAAGGTATGCAAGTTTTTTTTCTTTTATTTTTTTGCTTCTTTTTTTTGCATTTAAACACTTTAAATTTTTACCTGTCAAATGGAAACTGATTTTATGTTAAATTACTCTAGGGTGCTTGGAAATAAATTTATCACACATTCAAATTAAACCTTGCAAGCAGTGTTGTCTTTGACGAGTTAAAAAGCTCAGATGTCAAACCTCCTGTCCCCTCATTAGAAACTATAAACCTTGAAGTTTAAGGCGACTGTGGCATAGCGGCAGGACCTCGGGCAGGACTGATATGTTGACGTTCTCATTTGCTGCCCTCTAGTGTTGGTTTGATTTTATTTATTTTTTTTTCTCCATCCATGGAGTTCCACCGTCCACAATCCCGCCGCACAACAAAACTGGGACACTGTGAACAGGTATTGCAATTTTTTTTTTTATTGCGATATTGAGTTACCTGACAAAATACAGTAATGTGTTTCTACACTGGAAAGAAATAAGTGAGCTCGCACAATGAACACATGCACACGCACGCACGCCACATTCGCAGAACCTTCACGTTAAATGAAAAAAAAAAAAAAAAAGAAGCATGCAATTTATGTTCAAAACACATCGTACTGCAGCTCTTGGAACGAACCTCCTCGGCGCGATTAAAAACTCTGGATATGTTGAAAATCAATACTTAGGTTTGATATCTACCCAACAAATTTAACAATTAAAGTTAGTTTTTAAATACACAAAGTGGTAAATGGCGATGAGTTGAACAGTCAGTCGATGGTGATGACTTGCAGCAGGAGTCACCAGAGGCTGGTGAAGTTTACATTTACATTCTTCCAGTCACTGCGAGGTCCTGGCTTATTGGTCAGACTGTCCTCTCAGTCCAGGTTGTGTTGTTTTACATAACGGCCAAGAGAAACAGCAGAACTCAAAAAAAAAAAAAAAAGCAGTGAGTTAAGATGTGAAATCAATGCATTTCTGAAAGGTTTGAACTCTTACATTGGAAAAAAAAAAAAGATGTCGATACATTCGCAAGTCATTCGGCAAATCTGCTGCGGGTGGTCTTGCTGTGTCTCAGCCTCGAGATGAGATTTTCATTTTCCTCTCGTGCTTCAAAAAACCGGCGAGCGGATGGTTTCCTATC
>CAAKHG010033851.1:22172-24373 GCA_901007715.1 Dactylopterus volitans
GTCAGGTAGTACCCGCCTGGACGAAAAAAGAAGACAGGTCGATGGCTTCGTGAGAGGGTTAAAGTCAAATGGACTTTATTTGTCCCCAGGGGTTAGACATTCACATACGCTTATTTTCACTCTGTAAGTGGTATCTGCTTCTTCTATTTAGAAAAAACAGAACAAATACAAGGATTTTTTACAAGTATCAAAATAGGCCCTTGTGATTTCAAGCTGCTGGCACATTTAAATCTGTTGATGTACTGGTGTGAGAGAACTGGCACTACTGTAATGTCATTAACAGGGAAAGCAAATACAATGATTTTACACAGGATTAAGACAGAGAGGAATGAAAATGTGTTTTGGCATGAGGTGGAACAGGCTTCGGTTCTACTGCGACATTGTTGGTGCTTCCGATTGATCTGAATACCAACTGTGACTTTCAGGGTCTGGACGCACAGCGGTTGTGTGTTGAAATGCAGTTGCTGAAGGTGAGCAGTTCCACTGACTGAGTGACCTGAGGCGGGTTAAGATGTCTTTTTCTCTTTTGCACCTCCTCCATCAGCAGCCACGTATTTTTTGTTTCACCTCTGCCATAACGTCTGTACTTAGAATCGTACCAGTCGTGCAGGTGACAGTGATCGGTTGTATGTTGTGAAATCTGGTTCTCAGTTCTATTTTAAGAGAAAAAAAAGCGCAGATTTGCATAAAAGTTTTATGAATATTTTGAATACTACTGACACAAAGTGAGAAAAAAATTGTGAAAAATGAATTAAGGATCGAAAAGCAAAAATATAATTAATCAATATATAGAACCATAAATTCACTATAACAAAAATAATGGTAATGTTGCATGTGGATGTGCTGCCCCCCAAAATAAATGGCCAAAAAATAAATGTATTTAAGGAATAGAAGTAACATTATACTCAACGGCTCGTCAGACGAGTATAAAACTTTGGGTTAGGAGCTCAAAATGTAAATCATAAGAAAAAAAAATCTAGTTGAGTATAAACACAACTCCTCCTTTTACCTGCTGAAAACAAGCTGGCTGTCTGTTTTATTCACAAGATATTAAAAAGTCACTCCAGTTTTCAAAAAGCCTGAAAAGTGACTCAAACTGTACTGAGATGGACATTTTTCCCATGTGCAAAAAATTGCGTTGTTCAAGATTTTTGGCCTTAAAACCTGATAAATTAAGATCATCTCAACAGGTCAACGTGGCATCGAAGCTGGTTTCACTGGGTTCGGCGAGGTGAGGCCGTACCTTCTCCTCCCAGCCAGGAGGGTTCCAGCAGCTCCATCATGTATTCCACCTCGATCAAGATTTGAGGCCTGTTACTCTCCACTATCACATAAGACAGCGATGGCAGGAAGTCCTCCCAGCTCACTTCCTGCCCTGTAAAGGAAACATGACAGCATAGGAAGCCATTAATTCGTGGCACTGTGTGCTGGTATAGCTTGAGTTCAATTACTGATTCATTGTAAAACTTTCCATTCAAATTTAGAAAAAAAAAAGGTCACAGCAAAGCTCCATCAGAAACTTCACTTTCCAAACATGGAGGACTTCATATTCAACTAAACGCAATATCCCATTGTAGTTACCTACCTAACTGGATTTAGCAGCCGTCAGCTTGCGTAAAGTATAAATTCTGACGCGTGCATCAATACCAAAATTATAGACATCACACTGCCGTTGCGTTGTGCCGAGAGCGAAGCTCACAGACGCGTTGCCTGACGTTTACTTTGAATTATATTCAGTCTATTGCTTGAACGATTATCTACAAAAAAACAAAAACAAAAACTCAAAGAGTCTCACCGTGCAAGGACCCCATGGCCTTGTGGACGCACTTGCACACCTGCAGCAGCAGGAGCACCTTGTCTATGGGCGAGTGTGTCCGCTGCATCAGGACCAGCTTCTGCTTCACCCTCTCGACCTCGCGGCTGTCCGGGACGCCGGTCCGCACCCCGAGCCGCTCCATGGCCGCGTCCCCCCTGAGGCCGAGCAGGTTCTGGGTGAGGCGCTGGCTGGTACCGTCCTGATTGTGCAAGGTCACCAGGGCTTTTTCGAGGTGGGCTCTCAGAGGCCGGAGCACGCAGGAGAACATGGCCCGCTCCAGTGCCAGGTCTGGGGACAGGGCACAGGCGTCAGTGCTGCAGGAAGCTGGCAGATGCAGCTGAATGAAGATGAAATTTGTCCACATATCATGGCAAGAAGCCCAGGG
>CAAKHG010033858.1:0-24585 GCA_901007715.1 Dactylopterus volitans
GACTCCGACAGTCAAGGTGAGTCCCTGACTGCTGCTGCAGCCATCTGCCTCTGTCGAACAGCTCACACACACACACACACACACACACACACACACACACACAAACAACACAAACAGACATGGAAGTATGCACAGATGGACTCGCATATCTAACACACACACACACACGCGCACGCGTACACACACACACACACACAGCCTTGCTGGCAGGCAGCAGAGGGACCACAGTCGGCCTTCCAGCGACCTTCACTCTCCACTCCGCCACAGTAGCAGCACTGCAGCACTGCTGTGCACAAGGACGACGACACGGAGACAAACAACCGTTAGCAATGAAGCGCGCAACCGTTACGTCTCTCAACAGGTCGTAATTCGTTGCACTTTTATTTTAGGTCAGTCTGCGAGCGCAGTGCTGCAGGCAGCGACGGGGAATATGATGATGTGATTCCAAAACGATGGCTGCCTCCACTTATGAGGGTGATACTGGGTGATGAGGCCATAGTCAATCCAAAGGTGCCGCATGGGCCCTGCTGCGTTGTGTTGAAACAGGCCGTCCCACTGATGGGGTCTCCTGTAAATTTGATTTTTTTCCCACTTAATAGGAATCTTAAAGCGTTGATTTTTGCACAAACAAGCTCTAAAACTGTTGGCTCCCCTCACACCTGCAGTAACATTTACCCCCAGCACATTCTCACAGATGCCGGACCGGACTGAGATCTGGGGAACCTGGAGATCAAGTCAACACCTTGAGCTGGTTGTTGTGTTCCTCAAACATTCCTGAAGCGTTGTTGCTTTGTGCATAGGTCCCCTGACTGGACCCGCACCTAGCTAACCGCCACGACTGTGTGTTCTGACTCCTTTCTATCGGAACCAGCAGCAACTGTTTCGGCGGTTTGAGCTCCAGCAGCTGGTCTGTTGGACCGGACCACCCGGGCCAGCCCTCACTTACATCAGTGAGCCATGGCCTCCCATGACGGCTTTTCCTTGGACCACTTTTGATAGGTCCAGACCGCTGCAGACTAGGAACACCCTACAAGAGCTGCAGTTCTGGATGAATAAAGTTTATCTCATCTTATGACCCAGTCGCCCAGACGTCACAGTTTGGTCCTTGTCAGAGTCTGTCGCCCATTTTTTGAGGACAAAATGTTCACTTGCGGCCTAATATATCCCATCCGCTGACGGGTGCCATGGTAACCAGATAATCAGTGTCACCAACTTCACCCGTCAGTGGTCAGAATGTGACGGCTAATCTGCGTATATGCAGGGTTATTTTAAACGTGGGTGCACCTGCTCCTGGTGGACGGCAGCTTAGTTTGCCTCTCTTGGTTTTTGTCTTCTGGTGCGTCACTCTCGCCGTCGTGGTGGTGATGTCACAAACATGCCAGAAAACACGCTGACGGACACGTACGGAGGCCGGACATAAACACACAAGCGACCGCTGCCCAGCGGGTGTCTATCGGTGTGAAAGGGGCTGGACTCACCTTGGTAATGAGAAGGACAGGTTGCTGTACCAGCTGCTCCCCAGCCGCGCGCACTCTCGCGCTCGCGGCGGCGTGTCGTCCGAGCCGCTGCTCAGCCTCTCGCTGGACGGCGCTCTGGTGGCGTCCGAGTCCCCCGTCACCGTCAGGATGGAATCGGAGAGGCTGGGCCTCTCGTCGTGGGCCAGGGGAGCGAAGCTGAGCTGGACGATCTGCCTGGCGCTCTGGCAGACCGGCGCGTGGATGGCGGGGGTCAGCGTGGGAAGGTCAAAGGTCAGGACGGTCTGGGTGCTGGAGGTGAGCAGCTCCTCGCTGTCCAGGCTGTTGTAGGAGGTCCCCTTGGCCCGGTGGGACTCCATGATGCTCTCAAAGTGGCGGCTGAAGGTGTCCTCGGCGGCGCAGCGAGGACCGGAGACCAGGATGGGAGACTTCAGCGCCGGATGGTGGTTGTCGAAAAACGTCTCCATCGGTCTGCACAGAGACGAAGAATTCAGAACCGAGGCAGAACCACTGCAGAACCGCAGCTGCACTCAAGTTACCTGCAAAAAAGGAGCTGGGAACTCTTTTTTTTTCATTTAAACCGTCTGTCTCCACATGCAATGAACTGTACGGTATGTTTAAGTGACTCAAAATGGGGCCTAGGGACCCCATGGGGGCCCTTGAGGATCTTCCAGGGGGTCCTCAGCAAAAGGGGGAATAGTTTAATTTCAATTTAATCTAAATGGCTGTTAAGCGGTCCTGAAGGGATCTGACACAGTACCACTCTTCACTAAACATCTCATTTAAATCAGTATGAACATATTTTTTTAAGAATACGCTTTGGCGCCAACTTTCTAATCATTTTTTGTTAATTTTCAGGTAATCTCTTGGCCATGTTTTTAAAAGAAACCAACTGAATTTGTATGAAAAAATAGAGTATGAGGAAATTAACAAAAATTAATAAAAACAAAACAAAAACCTTAATAAACAAGGAATATTAACAAATGAAAAAAATTGATGATTCAAATAAAATGCCTATTTTGTGAGTTTTTAAATGTTTGTGAGTCTAAACTAAAAGCCCCATATTTGCATGGCTGTCTTTAGCACCCCTTCACGCTGGCGTCTGCGCCTCGCTGCCAGTCGGCTTGGGGGTCCGGGACATGACAACGTTGGGAAACCTTTGGTCTAAATTAATGCAGAAGGGCCAGGAGAGCCGTTCATGATCTACTTGGAAAGTAGGTGATGGGTGAGATCCAAACGCAGATGGAAATGTGGGGCCTGCGTCACCACATTTGCATATCAGTCCACGAGTGTTGCGTTCGAGTGTCTCCGGTGCTTCTATTCACCTCTTCAGAAGATGGCCGAAGACCTCCGGCTCCTCCTGAGCTGCATACTGCTGCTTCCTGTTGTCCCCTTGCATCCTCACGCTGGCCCAGCTCACCATTTCTTCCTCTTCCTCCTCCTCCTCCTCCTCATCATCCCCTTCCTCTTCCTCCCTTCCCACTCTTCTGTTCCCATCCCCCCGATCTGTCCTCCCGTAGGCCGGCCCCCCCAGCGGGCTGCTTCCCGTCCCCGAGGTGCCCTGAACGCTGCGGTTGCTCCCGAACGCCGAGTCGGCGTCGTCCTGCTCGGCCAGCAGCACCTCGTCTATATCCGTCTCCCGGTAGCAGCGGAGCGGGACGGCGTCCAGGTCCGTCTCCGAGTACTTCAGGGTCCGGAGAATGATGCCGGTTTTTGGCGACGTCCCGACCACCGCGGAGGGAGGGGTCACGAGCTCCAACTCCACATGCTGGACCTCGTGATTGGCTGAGAGCAGGGGCAGCGAGGAAGGGGGCGTCGGCGTGGGGGACTCGCTGGAGTTGCCACTAGGAGGAGCTGTGGAGGTTTCCAGGGAATCTGCAGGTGGAGAGAGGGAAACATCAGCACCTGTGGTTTAATTATCATTCAGGAAAATCATTTCTGGATGATTTTAACATGTCTTTTAATCAATACAAAAGCCTTGAAGAATGGGATGGATAAAAGAAAGAAGCAACCATCACCGCAGGCAAACACTACGACCTAAAATCAAGCCTAATTTCACTAAGATTTCAATCATTTTGCAGCGATACTTGTATGTTTGGGGCACCATATCCACACGCCGCACTCCACCGGAACCGACAACGCACCACGACTAACAGGGCTAAAATTATACATCGTCATGACAACAGTAAACCTTCATATGTTCCATATCTGTGTGCAAAAAAACCCAAAAAAATCTCTCACCACGGATTTGTGAATGTTTTGATTTTTCCATTGTTCGTAAAGGACTGCGGCATGAGGGGGATAATCGTGAAAAAAACTGCTTTAAACCCGTTTCTCTTACACATTCTATAAAAAAAAAACCCCAAGAAGACCGGAATGTGTTATGGATGTGGTTGTTGTTTATGAGGAGCTGGGATGCAAAATCTGACATCAACCTGAAAATCTGACATCACCCTGATGAAAGCAGCATAACAGAAATCAGAAAATATAAATACACCTCAGTATTATGATGTTTTGTGATGCTGTATTGATTCTTGTGTTTAACATGAATGGAAATGATCCCACAATTCTGCCGCTGCTCCGCTAAGGGCCATCGTTAACATTTGTGCTCTCTTTTTGGCTGCTCTTCTCCTTCCCTTTGTCGCGCCGTCATAATTGTGTCGGCTCCAATCGCGCAGCAAGTTCAAAGCTGACAAACGCGCGCTAGCATGCGTGGCGTCACGTCTTCTTCTGCGCGTGCGCGTAGACTGTTCACGCTGGAGTCGGACGGCGCTCACGTTTAAATTACACTGTAATGTGAACAACCCAGAAAAAATAAAATAAAATTGGAATTTAGCATTAAGACCTGCAGTGTGAACGTCATTTAAATCCCACCGAAATGTTCGTTATGACAAGAATGTAAGTAGAGAATGAAACAGCAGTGGAAGAAAATGGAAGCCAGTCTAAGCAATAGTGGAGGACGTGCTCACTTTTCTCTCCTCTGCCTGCCGCCTCCTCAGCAGGGGCGCCGAATAAAAACTCCCACTTGGCGCGAGCGATCCTCTGGCAGTGGAGGGAGGGCATCGGGACGGCACAGCCGCTATCCGTCTGAACGAGACATTCAGAGAAACACTTGAGAGCTGCACAACCGGATCCGAATCGGTTCTCGAATCGGTTTGCTGCCCTGCGGCTCCAAACTTCTCCCCGCACCCACCTGTATGCCTGAGGTGGCGGCGCCGGTCTCGTTGCTCTGGTGGCTGGACTGGCTGGACTCTGGAGACACGCAGTCCCTGTCCCCTAAGCTGCCCGTCACGCCGCTGGAGCTCCGTGACGACGATCCCCCCATCGCTCCGTTCTGCTCCGCCTCCGGAGGGTTCTCCGCCCTCTGCAGGTGTGGCTGCTGCTCTGCTCCGTAACCATCTGCCTCATTAGCGTCTCCTTCCTCGTCGCAGCCCTCGTCCTCCTCGGGAGAGTCCAGCATCACCGGCCCCAGGAGCAGGATCTCCCTCCTCCTCTGCTCGGCTCGTTTCTGCTGCGCCGTGGGGCTGAGCGGCCGCCGCCGCTGGCTGGATTGACAATCCGCAGTTTGGTCAGCGCTGGACCTGACTGGGGCGTCCGGGACCGGCCTCTGGCTGCTCATCACATGGTCCCCCCACTGCTGCCTGGAGGTCCAGCTGACCGGCGCCTCCTCAACACTCTGGTTGATAAAGAGCCTGCGAGCAAGTTCCGTGCAGTCGCCCCTCTCCAAGCTGCTCAGGTCTCCCCTCCTGTCAATGCCTGGAGACCAGGCGTCTCCGGTGTACTGTGGGGGCTGATGCCGATGCGGGGTGGGGGTATCTGGTGCTCGCAGCTGGGCTTGTAATAGCCTGGGGTCCCTCATGGGAGAGCAGAGTTCAGTGGGAGGGTGAGAGGGACGGAGGACCCGAGAGGGGAGGGCGGGGGAGCTCGGAATGCACGCGTTAGCATGAGGGCTTGCATCACGCGACTCGGGCTGGTGAGAATCTGCATTGTCTGCTGCTGGCACGTTTAAAGGGATGTTCATCTTAAGCTTTTGCATCGGCTGTTGTGCATTCGGCGCCGCACCGTGAAACTCGCCACTTGCAAACTCGCCCAGGGGATTGTGCAACGAGGACCTCCTCGCCTCTGTGAAAATAGAAGATACTTTGGTGGCCTCCTCCGCTAGCCTGCGGGCGACTTCAGGACTGTGAGCTGGAGAGGAAGATTTACTGTCGCTTAACTGGTTCAAGCCCTCGACTACATTATTGCCAAGTTGGAGGATCGCTCCCTGTGGTGAGGTGCTTCTGTTACTGGCCTTATGAACGTGTCTTTTGTTGGCCGGGCTGAGCGTCACAGCCCTGTCCTCTCGTGACCAGTGAAGAGGACTCTGGGACTCGGGTCTCACGTGAGGAGACCGCCCGGACTGGGAGGATAGCTGGTCTGACGCTGGGCTCCGAGGCAGCCCGCAGATAGCCTGACCCCTGTCCGTGACGTGGTCTTTGGGGCTCGCGCCGATCTTTTGATGCTGAACCGGGGAGCCAGCCCACGACTGGCAGCGCGGCTGTTGGCTGTACCGTGAAGATGCGGTGTGCTCGAGTGCATGGGCCAGTTTGATCCTCAGCAAAGGGGAGCCAAACTCCTCCACAGCCCTTTGGGTAGCTGCCCTGCCGATGGGGTCCAAAACGGGCTGACGAAGGCCGAGTGAGAATGTCTGCTGGTGATGTCCTGGAGACCCCGGAGATCGGAAAGTCATCCTGGGACTGGAGCTGCAAGAAGAACTGGGACTCCCAAACCATACTGGGTCGCTAAGCCTTTTGTGAAAGTGCGAGGGGGTGGATCTCTCCTCTCTGGTGCCCCTGTCACACACAGAGTTGCGTGGACTGTCCAAAGTCTTCACGTTGGACTTCTCGATGTAACTGAAGGTAACCACGGACCGTTTCCCGTCGCTGACGTGGGCAGGGCTCGGCGTGGAGTGCATGGCAGAAACATCACAGGGCGAACTCCAGCGCTTGGTGACCGTGGGGGACTGGGGGATGCTGGCTTGCTGGAGCTGAAAGTTGACAGTGTTTCGCGAAGGCGACGGGCTGTCTCGAGCCAGACGGCGGGCTGTGGAGGGCTTGGCGACGGTCTGGAGAGGCGTCTGGCCGCCTAGCTTAGAGAGGAGCTCCGCGGGACTGTCCTGAACCACGTGGCCTTGAGCAATCCCCTCTTTACTCTCCCCAAATGCCCCCTTCCCTCCGTTCTGATCTGGGGCAGACCTCACTTCCACATACAGATGAAGGACTTTTCCAGACTGGGACATGACCTCCTCTCGGCGCGTAACGAGGGCAGAGAAACGGGAAAATGGAGCGCGAGGAGAGCCGGGGCGCGGTGGCGGGGAGGTCCGTCTTTGTCCTCTTCTTCTGCTATTTGTTGGTTTGGTTTCCGCTTGTCCGCTGGTGGCGTGCTAGTTTATTTTTAGACCTTCTCTTGCCTCCGTCCCACAGCGTCTGTGCAGAGCAGCCCGAGCAGCCAAAGGACAAACATGCCCATGGGACGACCCCAGCGCCTCCCGCTTCGTCATACCTGTGGACAAACACAAGATAGGTTTATGATCCGTTGCAACCTCGGACGTCTCAGAAATGCGCACCGGGCATCGCGGCATCTGTGACGCACACATGTGACTGGCGGTTCGCGGCGCCACCGTCTTCCTCTTTTACACTTTCATTGACATCACACCCACATGAGAGAATAAGGCTGGTGTTAAATCTATTTTCTTGAGGCCTTTGGTAGGACAGACTTCCCGACCTCAGCGCCGCGCAGGCAGTTATTTTGCCCAGCGTAGGTGAACATTTTTAGATGCAGCTCACAAATGTCAGCGGCTCAGTAATTTAAAAAAAAAGAAGATGCGTCAAATGAAAAATGACTCAGACAGGATTATACGGTGTACCTGCCGGTGCCGGCGCTCAGGTGCAAATTAATACGCATGGAACTTTTGGGGTATTGAAATTAAAGCTCTGCCGTACATCTGAATTTTCCCCTGAGTGGGAACATCTCATCTTATAAACTCACAGATATTCTCCCATCTGCCCCGTGTTTTAGCCGCCTCAATTATCAAATAGGCTGCCATCACCGCCATATTTTAAAGTGGCAACACACGAGCTTGTTGCTGCGGTGTAACGTCATGAAGTATGTTTGCGGCCCGGTCCTGGTTTCCGTGGAAGCACTGCTTCATTTTCTGGCTCCCGGCACGAAGCAGCGTTGGCGCTGCATTCAGGAACATCCGGTGACCCGAGTTTTACTGCCGCCAGGCTGACGGCAGACACAACTGCGTAGAGAGAAGCAAAAATTCCAGGGGACCATTCAAAACTACAGCAATTCAGAGTCAGAGCGAAAACTTGTCTGTTGCCACTTTAAGAAAATGTGCAGTTTATAATTTTGTAAAGATTATTTGCCTTCCATCATGTAAATCGCGAGTTTAAGCGTTTAAGTGGACACACAGGCCTTTCAGCAAATACACCAGGAGACTTCGAGTGGCAAAATTGCCTGACTGGCAAAAATTTGTTGCAAATTTCTCCACTCTGAGAAACACCTCAACCCACCTGCGCTCATGTCCATTTTCATAATGTTTTTTAAATGAGCTCTTTACCGTGTTTCGCTGCACCCAGTTTACCCTCCACAGTTGCAGTCTATTTCCCTAAAAGCCCCGCTAGCGGCGGGTGTTGTAAATTAGCACCCGCCATAAACACGATGATATTTGCATGGCTGTCTTTAGTCTTTCTACCTACACCGATCTGCACTCATCAAACAAACCATAGTCTAAGTAAATAAATAATAAGACACTGAAAGCTGAATTGTGAAAGTTTTATGATGTTCAAGGGGAGGATGCATCGCTGATGGGTTTTACTACGTCTTTTACATTGCAGCCTGGATTTAACGCTTTTGTTGCTTCTCTCCAATGCATTTATCGTCATTATTGTTTTTAATCATTCATAAAGGCATAAAATCCTGCTGACTTGAACGGTAAATCAAAACTGAACCTCGTAATAAAACTGCAAACTGAATATCTGTGGGGATCTTTTTATGTTTAATCAAAATAAGCACCAATGGTGTCATCTTGGCAGGTTTTAGGAAATTTTGACTGGATGATTATGTAATATTTTCACTATTTTCTCACTTTTAATAAACCAAATGTCTAATATGGTATTCAGAAAACTATACAGCCACTTATAATGAAAACTCCTCTAGGGAGAAAGCTTTAGCGCCCTCTAACAACGTTGGAAGACTCCTTTAAATCTATGATCCGGATCACCACCAAAGTCTCATGGAGCGTCTCTCTGGAGCGAAACCAACCTCAGAGAGAAAAAAAAAAAAGCAGTCGATGTTAATTGCGTTGTCATTGGTCAGATGCATTCGCTGACACTCGGCCGGCGCAGTCACTCTGCCTCGGACCTCCTGTGCGGATCATCCTCCCGGTGAAGCGCCGTGAGGTTGTTACATGGTTTGGGAGATAAGATGAGCCCATCCTGCCCGCGCAGGAAGCAGGAAACGATCCCCCGCTTCCCCTCCGACTCGCTGATAAGAGCCGGTGACGCCGTCAGTTTAACCTCTGAATGATCAACACTCGGGGATCCAGCCACGGATCTATTAAAAGGATTTGTGGTTGCGAGGGGAGACGCCGGATGAGAGGAGTCGCGGGAAATCAGATTACTGCGATCTGATCAGACTTTATTGCGGGGAGCCGCTGTGACATTAATGCGGCGGCAGCGGCGAGGACTTCCTGCGTGCCAAACACACCCGCAGCTGATCCCGTCGGCCTCTGTCAGAGCTCAGGGCCAATCGCGGTGCCCTTTACACACCCGCGGGGCTCCGCGCCGCTTCTGGATCTCGGACCTCATTTTAAACCCGGCTAGATGGTTCGGAAACTGAAAAGTTGGTTTTAAGCTGGAACCAAAAACTAGTTGGTTCTTTCTTGCAAAAAAAATGACATAATCAGCAGGCGTGAATATTCTGGGTCGTGAATCGAGCGGGATGGAAGTATGGGGGAGAAGAGAAAGGAGAAAAAGAATTGGCAGTGGTCTGCTGAGGAGACGAGATGTTTGGTGGCAATTTGGACAGAATTCCGGGTTTCCAGCTCAAGGACACATGCCCAACATATGGCCAACCCGCGGAAGAGACAGCCTGAGCTAATAATTAATAACCTGAAGAAACTGAAGCGGGAACACCTGCACAGCAAGAGAGGCTCCATCTTCGGAGCTCCTGGGTAGCGTGATGGGTCAAAGACCAGCTGACAGCGGCGCCCGATTCAGCCGCCTCTGCCGGCACCAGGCACCACACCACCCGCTGAAAATAAAGTTCAGATGGGCGGACCTAGGTCATCAAACACTGGAGTAATACATTTCGCCTAAACCCTAAATGTTGCTGCGTTGTTACGTTGCCTAGCAACCAGTGTAACCAACAACCCCCCCACTTTGGTTCCACTTAAACCGGTCTGAACGCGGGCTGCTTTGCCGGCGAGCACCAAGGTTCTGAGACTCCGGAACGGAACCAGAACTGTGTCTGTCTGACGAGGGTGTGAGACAGGCCGCGGGGACGCTGCCCGGCAACCACGCAAACAAAAAGTCACACTCGAATCGCGGCGACGTCTTTGTTGTTCTATATTTAGAGCCCCTCTCTCTCTCTCTCTCTCTCTGTGCCGAACCCTCGCACTTTCAGAGCGAGCTTTTCCACGCCAACAACAGCCGGCTCAGCACGGCTCTGGTGTAAAAAAAACCGACAGATTGGCGTCGTGTATGGTGGCGGCGGCGGCGGCGGGAGACCAACATGTGTGTGTGTGGACGGAACAAAGGAAGCCCGCGAGAGAGTTGGCGCAGAACATGAGCCACTTTCCCTCCTTGACGCTGAACTTTCTCCTCTTGGCCCCCCCGATTATGTGCCTTCGGCTCCGCAGCTTTGACCCTTGACCCCACCACTCGCCGCCTAAATAGACCTTCAGCTCCTTTACTTCCCGTTGAGCCCCTTTGTTCCCCTCCGGCTCCGCTCGAGCAGCTTTTTTTTTTTTTTTACTGCCTCTCCATTTGCGGCGTCTCGTTTGCACCTCGGAGCTTCTGTTCCCGCGGCGACGCCACTCGCAGGAAAAAGAGGGCCTTTGTCGGGTGTGAAGGCGCGAGTGAGGCGACGCGGCCGCCCCGTAACAAACGCCGGGCAGGTCGAGCGGCGCTCGACCTGCCCGGCGAAAAGAAAAGATCTATAAAGATCTATAGATCTATAAAGAAAAGATCTATCTTATTTTATCTTATCTGACTCATTACTTTTATCTACTGTTACTATCACCAGATGGTTTTATAATATTAAAAAAAAAAAGATTTGCAACAATGACTCAATTAATCTATTACTTGTCAACTATTAATTCAACTGTCAGCTATTTTTAAAAACCAATAATGAGCTTGAGTAATTTTTTTTGAGAAAAACATCAGAATGTTGAAGGCTTCTAACGGAGAGAATAAGTGATCATGCAGATCGCCGTCAGATCTGACTGATGTTCTGCGTCTGCAGCCAAAAACGTAACATTCATTAGCCATGAAAGACTGATAATTGCAAGGCTGCAGATCCTATTTGCGGATCCACGAGAATCTAGAGCAGCCGCGGCCAGCGAGAGAGAAGCAAACCTATGATGCGATAGCCGACATCTTTAGGTCACGGCAACCACGACGGCATGCGGGGCACCTGAGAGCTGTGACTGGTTAGTGACGGAGCAAAACCCACTCTGGCGGCACCTGAGCAGCCGGCATCGCTCCGCATCCTGAAGAAAATGAAGGAAAAGTGGGGAATCTTGCACTGAAAATATGAATTCTACTCGTGTTGTTGTGTTTTACGAGCTGGTAAAACACATCATGGTCCGCTTCCATGGCGACTGCAGCCCGTCGTTGCTGTGAGCTGCCGCAGGCGACACAGTCGGGACTCTGCGATTTACAGTCGTCCTGTGCCCCGGCCAGGGAGGGAGTGTGCGAGACAACGCCGGCCAGATATTGATCCTGGAGGGAGCTGATGAGCATGAGAGATGGATGGAGGGCAGGAAGCCTGGGGGAGAGCTGATGGAGGTGTAGAGTTACCAGGAAGCAGCACGCGTGCAGGCCCGCGCCGGTCCCATCGGATTACTCAAATCCAGCACCAGGCCGCTTCAACTGGTGTGTGTGTGACTTTAAAGAAAGACGACGGTCAATTTTAAGGGGTGTGACGCGTGGCACACAGCCACTGCGTCAGCCGGTGTGGTCTTCAGCTGCTGTGGCACCATCTGCTTCAAGGTCGGAGGTGTTGTGGGTTCAGAGATGCTCCTCTGCAGACCTCGGTGGTACCGATGGTTCATTGAGTAACTGTTTGGCCGTTCTCCTCTGACCTCTGACCTCTGGCATTAACAAGGCCTCTGAGCATCCCGGGGTATCTCCTCTTTGTGGGACCATCCTCTGTAAACCCTGGAGATGGTTGTGTGTGAGAACCCCAGTAGATCAGCAGCTGCTGGGACACTCAGACCAGCAACCATGACGCCTTCAGAGGCACTTGAACCACCTTCCTTCTCCATCCTGATGCTGGTTTGAACCTCAGCGGATCCTCTTGACCACGTGAACATGCCTGACTGCTGGTTAGATATTTAAGCGGCTGAGGTAGGCGACACGTGACCGGCGAGCGTAGCTTCGGCGTCGATACGTAATTAAAAGTTAATAAAAGTTGAAACTGATGGCGAAAGAGTACCGCGTGAGGCATATGAGGCGTAGATGTTTGATGAAACATCAAACTGCTGGCAGGGCGGCCCGCTTACTACGTTTCTAAGCCGCGAGCGCTGCGGCGTCTGGCTTCCTGACAGTCGTCCAACTTGGCACCGGTTCTGGCGGCGGCGCCTCGACGGTGCCAGCGCCAACGACAGAGACAGACCATTACCGCCCGCCACCTGCCGAGCGTCCTGATTTACAGTGCAAATCTCTTCCAGGGACGCGGCGGCTTCCTACTGTACCGCAGAATATGAATGTTCTTCTCCGTAAATCAACGCGGGCGCCACGGCTGCTGGAATCGTGCAATGAAATGCAAATCAAGCCCACTTAAGAGCACATTTTCCCTCCTGTTGCTGCTAACGCGAGGCTTTGACACGCGGCGGCCGGATCGTTTTTAATCAGACGAACCAGCCGGACGGAGCTGGAGAACCCCTGAAGCAGCGCTTCCCGGCGTCCTCCACACCTCACCAGCCTCAGCTCACAGCACTTCCTGGCTGAACCAACCAATCAGAGGCCGGCGGAACTTGAGACTCGTGTGCAGATGCAGAATCAACAAATTATTCTGAGACGCGAATAAATATAATAACCACTTTTTTCTAAATAAATGTAAATACTTATGAAATAACTTCTGAACCTTGGACCACTGAGGGGGATATGTACGATATTACTGCGGTTAAAAAAAACAAAAAGGCTCACACGGCTCATCAGGATGAACATCCATGATCGAGAAAACTACCTTTCAGCCTACTTACATACATCATGTATAAAAACGACAGTTGATACATCTCAAGCTCCAGTGTTGTGACATAATTCAGAGGAAGTTCACGAAAAACAAACAAAAAAACACGTCCTGTCCTGCGATGCAATAAAAATATTAGCTTCTTTGCTAAATATAAGGTGAAGTGACTCTGCTTAGATTAAAAATGGCACCAAAACATATTTTGTGCCACTGCTCTTGGACGGTTTTGTTATTTCTAACACATTTGGACATAGTTCATCACCTCACTTTTTCTCTGCCTTTCTTTGCATGGGCGGATATGAAGTGGGGGTTGGGCGAGTGGGAGGGGCTTAGCCAGGCGCACGCACGTAACCTGCCTGTGCCGCCGGCGTTTCTGTGACCAGAGAGGGGAGACAAAAGTTGTGCATTGCAGGCTCAGGTTCAGGCGCTTGCTACGTCACTCTGTTTATACGACAATAAAAACACCAGATCCCGAACGTAAAAGTGTTCAATCGGCATCTCCAAACGACTCGTTTATCAGAGCCAAACCTAAGGAGATGTTTCGCCTACATGAAGAATGTGCAGGAATCGAATGCAGAAATGGCAATTTAAGACAAACGATGAGACGTTCCTGGTCCTTTTTTTTCCCCCGGATAAACGCTTCCGCCTCGCTTGCTCTCGCTGCGGCACGCGCGGCTCTGAAAGCGCGTTCGGCGGCGGCCGCTAGCGTGCCAGCATCCTGGCATCACTTCCATATGCATGACAGCACCTCCTCCAGCTCTGGATGGAGAGCCACTCTCCGGTTGTTCTAATTAACAATGTGGAGCAGCAGAACAAGATATCAACCTCTTAAAGGGATTAAACATCCCCTCCTGACACATTTAGATAAACAAAAAAAGGGGGGAAAAAAAGCTGCAGCTGCTCTATATTGATGACTCATCCTCTTGTCGTCGCTGTCAAAAGGACACGCGCGCATGCACTTATGGATATGAACCCCATGGGGTCCTCTGAGCTGGACGTTTATGAGTCAAATCACACAGGTAATTAAACCCCGGCCGGCGTTTTTTTGCGGCTCTAAAATTAGCTCCCCGGATACGATGGGATGCGGGAGGAGGCGGTGGCGCTGGTGCTAATATTAGCGCTCGGCTCGCTCGCTGGCTGGCAGCTAACAGCACGACAGGTTGCACAGTTAAGGCGGTGGCATGTTAAAAGCCCACCAGGAGGGAGTTGGGGGGGGAGGGGTTGTAGGTACGGCTGCACCGGTGGGCGTAAAATGAGCCTCCCATCAGCCACTCACGCTGATCGAAGCCGATATCGATCCCTCCATATATGATATATGGTTACAGCATATCTGGAGCGGCTGCCTACTCAGCGGGAGAAAAAAAAAACACCCAGGAAACCAGCGATCACTCAGCTCCAGGCCGGGAATTCTCGGCATAAACCCCATGAACTTCCACGAGTCCGATTCATAATCAGTCTTATAGATGTGTAAGTGCACAAAGGCGTCCCAGGATTCCTCTCCTCTGCTTCTGACGCTGCCTTCAAAGACGCTCGCAGACAAAAGAGTCCACTGACTTATGCAGAGGCACAAAGCACGTGCGGGTGTGTGTGTGCACGTGTGTGTGTGTTGGGAAGATGCCTTCAAATCAGAGCCAGGCCGGCCGTGACCTTGGTAGCTTCTAATCTTCGCCACTCCCTGACTTGACGAGCTGAGCGAAGGGTGACACGTTTAGCATTTGAGAGCAATATAAAAACACATCATTCTTTGCTCTGCTAACCTCCCGTCTGGCTGGAACACCACCGGCTCTGCCCCTCTTAGTGCTGCTGCTCCAACGTTCCATTAATGTGGCGTTGACAGCAATAAAAATGGCAGATTTAGACAAATGCCCTCTGAAAAGCAAATTTCTTGTTTCAAGCTAACGGCCTCGGCCTTCTGTAACGCCAAGTCATTTATGTGTGGCTCACAAGAGTACTTAATGGCCACATGGTGCTAAAACGTAGCCGAGGCTAATGCTAAATAAAACTGGCCAAAAGTTCAGCGTGGAATGTAGCATTGTTTTGCTAAATTCAGCCGTCATAGCAATAAAGTACAGAAAACTCTACTTAAGTGAAATATTTAAACAACTGATACTGCGATGTTCATATTTTCAAACAATAACATATGCTGGCTAGCAAATTCTCGCTAACGGCGAGAATTAGCTTTCCAGGTAGCCGTGCGCTAATAAAACTGTAAAATTACTGTAAAAAACTGAAATGCCTTTTACCAACTAAACTTAAGAATATTTATAGCTAAGTCGATATCAAATGAGAACCTGGGCGACCGACACGTGCACTTAATGATTACATGATGCTAAAAATGTAGCCACAGCTAGTGCTAAATCTAAAAGACAAAATGTTCAGGTGGAAGACATGGATGTAGCACTGTTTTGCTAATTGAGCTGCGGCGTACTTGAAATATTCAAAACAACTTATGTTGTAATGTTCATATTTTCAAACAATGAAATGCTTCAGCTGGCTAGCTAACATTTAAAGAAAATACCGGTGTTACTTTACAAAAAAAAGCGGAACTGTTGATAAATACAGTTACATGTACAGATGCTGTATTGAAAAGACATACTGAGTCTCGACACAATGGCTCAGTGTGTCCACGCTATGAGAAATAACTACATACACTTTGTTCTTTTATTCACCAAATGTGACTTCTTTTTATGTTATTAATCATTGTTTCCTCTGATTTATTGCTATTAGTTTTCTTGTTTTAGAAACATCAATTTTAGATATGCATATGCACTGTAAGAAACATTTATACACTTTTCATTTGAGCTATTTGAAATCATTTCCTGTACTTGTGTATTATCCACATACTGAACAAATATCTCTTTTCGTATGGCTCAGTGCTGCTTGATGTGCTTTCATGTTCTTAATTTTATCAATATTCTTCCATAAATGCTTAGTGTGTACTTCTATTATTACCACATTCTTCCCTTTTCAAGGCATGTTGGACTAGTAAAGTTTAGTCACTAAAATGGTGAAAAATAAAAATAAAAATGTCCATCACAAATTTGCATTGTGACTTCCTGAAATGTGTTTTCTGAGTCCATTTACAAAAATATACATAATTTAAAAAAAAAAAAACTAACCATAGAATATTTGGCATTTATGCATGACTTGAAAAGAAATATATCATCTCTAATGCTATTATATCATTATTTGTTGACTTTTTAACATGATGTGTAATTTAAAGTCAGTAAAGTATGTGCAAAAATAACACATTACAGATCACACTCTTAACGGTCACTTAAAAGATGGGATTCATTTTAATGGCTTTATGGCTCATCTAAATAGATTTATTCAAGCACATTAACCTGTCATCTTAGAACCGCGTGTCTAATTACCTTATTAGCGTGATATATATTAACTCGTTCATTTTTACGATATATACTGACCCTCCCCGCGGGGGTTGGATGTTATGGTTGACATCGGCGCCATTAAGTCGCGACATTCGTCAAAGCATGAAACCGCGTTCCGTTATTTCAGTAGAACCGAACAAGAACATATCGACTGTCGGCTGGTGCTCAGCAGCTGGGCGCCGATACGGATGACATTAGTGATCACACGGGAGGCGTCAAACACACATGCATGCGCCGACATGCCCGCACACACACACACACGCACACACAAACACACACACCTTCACACATTCCCTCGTTCACGCCGTGGCGCTGACACACAAACACTCTCCACACTTCTCTCATTTTGCCCGTCTGCTCTTCATGCATCCTGGCGTCTGGACCACCGCGCGAGGCTCACAACTCTTGTTTGTCCGGGTCGACCCTCAAACACTGGAGAAATCACCTCATCACTCACACACACACACACACACACACTCACCTCTCCTCCTTCATCCATACGGGATACACACCTCCCACATGGTTTATCTGCCCTCATCCCGTCTTCTGCCCCCTCTTCCTTCATCTTCCTTCCTCCTCCTCCTCTCTCCAGCAGAGCAGTGCAGACCTGTCCGACCACAGCGAGCCCCCGCCTCCCAGTGCCCCTCCCTCCCCACCAGGCATTCCCACGCGCAGCCAATTAGCACGCGCGCATCACCTAGCCCCGCCCCCTCCATTCCTCCTCCCCTCTGCCTTCCACATAGATGCTGAGTCAGTGTGGAGTGCTTGGCGCTTATAGGGGAGGCGCCGCCAGGAGGGGATGGGGAGCGTTTAAAGGCTCCGCCGCTTCAAAATGCAAGAGGCCAACGTGTGTGTGTGTATGAGTGTGCGTGTGTGTGTGTGTGTGTGTGAGACAGAGAAAGAGAGAGAGAAGAGAGCTGCAGGGAGGCAACATCTCAACCATGTGTGAATCCCTCCCACCAAACTCAATCAATGGTGAGTCGAGCTCCAGCTGGCCACTGCGTTACTGTCAGGAAATGAATGTGATGGCTAAATGTGCACCACAGCGGAGACTTTTAGCTTTACGTCTCACACAAGTTAAATTCATCTGACGGGTCCAGCTTTGCGAATTTGAACCAGGCGCATCCGGAGACCAGAATTTCCGACTTTTGCTTCATCAAGCTCTGTTTAAAAAAAAAAAAAAAAAAAAAAAAAGCTACGTTTATCATTTGCAGGCGTTGATTCTTGTCAAACTTTTTTAATTCCACATGCATAAGCGGTTAAGTTTTTGCACATCGGGAAGCACCTAAAAAGGTTTTCTCGCCTCAGACTGGCGAGTGCCGGCGCTCCGATCACTCGACGCGGCAAATTCACACGCTGGTGTCGGAGGCCACGACGGGCGACGACCTGCTCATCAGGAGCAATCGCGGCTTCAGTGTCAATTCAGTGTCACGGCGGCGGCAGTTTTCTCTGGAGCTCCGGAACGACTTTTACCGCTTTCCCACTAAATTTAGCATTTAAAAGCAGGTTTTTTTAAACGCGGGTAAACACATTAACAATCGGTAGTGACTCCTTTCCCGCTGCTGGCAGACCCGGGACTGACCGCCAGCCCACGAGCGGCGTGGCCGTTTCCTCTTTTTTGTCTTTCTGGTGGCGGCGTGTGGATGACATCACCAGGAGGCGACGCCGCACTAAAATCATAACCATGAAAGCAAAACCGGCGATGCTCGACGTCCCACAGCTGCCGGACTCTGATTATCACTCCGAGGTACCGGCGCGGCATCGGCACGTTATGCCGACGTCATCCCGTAAATTAGCATGTTAGCCGATCAGAGACGAAGCTGATAAAAACCCGAGTACATTACAGAGTCATTTGACCCGCGTCTGAACGCCTATCAGGGCTTTTCCCACCGCCTGCAGGGGCCATCTATTGGCGTGTTTAAGCGGGTGTTTTTCGGCCAATGGGAAGTCAGCTTTAGTTAAGGTGAGGAAGGGGCCACATGCTGGACGATTTAATGGAAAAATGAAACACAAGCGCGATGAACGAGGCCGCCAAGGAAAATCATTGAAAGACAGAGGACGCGACTGCGCTTCATTTACTTCCTGTGGTGTCGACTGATGACGACCACTGGGCCCAAAAAGGAAAAAAAAAAAAGAATAAGAAAGCCGTGAGCTATAAGGACATGAGCCTCGCCAAATAAGGACGAGGTTGGTGAGTTTAGGGAGGAAAGTTTAACCTGAAAAAGTTGCCCCACGGATCTTTGGAGGAAACTCAAGTCACCTTCACAGTTTGCGAAGCTGAGTTTACCCACCACAGAAGAAGAATTTCATCACTGACCAATCAGCTCAAAGCAAAGAGCACCCAACACTCTGTCGACGGGGCCACGACAGGTGACATCACAGGACTGTGGAACTCGTGGACCAATAACCAAACCAGGAAGTGAGGAGATCACTGACGCTGCGGCTGATTGGACGGCTGAAAACTGCTGACCAAGACAGGAGAAGATGACGACTGAGAGAAATCATCCACATTTAACCACATTTAAAGGGCCCTCGGGCTCCATTTTTTTCCATGTGCGCTTTAAGGAATGTTGCACAAACATAAAGGCAAATGGATCAATAAAATATCACTGAAAATGACTGTTAAAAACCAGTCAAGTAGCAGCCAGCCGGCAAAAGAATGAGCTAAAACCGGCAATAAAGTTGCTGATGATTCATCACTAAGAGCATCCTCTGACACATGCTGTCTGACTTTAAGATAGTAATTCCACCAGCGTCCAGACACAGAAGTGTGTATATATGATCGGCCTTCATTTGAACCCCTTTAGTCTTTTTGTCGGTGCGAATTTGAACCTGACAGACTTATCAGCAGACTGATATTATTGGCCAATATTTGCATGTCGCAGCTATATCATTGTCAGCAAGAAAACGCCAGATATGGGCCGATATTAAGCACTACTTGCAGACTCCGACTGACTTATCGGCTAACCGATATTTTCATGTCACAGATATACAGCATATCAGTTTTCGCTGAAAAATGGTCACCATGTGCCAATATTAAGTCTTTCTATTAAGGTTCATTTAAGATGGTAGACTGTAATCAAGCATTCATTTGTTGTAGTGGCAAACGATCTCCAGCAGAGGGTGCTGTAGATCGTTGGCAGTTGGCAGAAGTGGGCAGAAACACTCTTGTTGCTATGGCATCATATTGTCATTGGTGCACACCTGTCTGGTACATTTTACCTGCCAGCCAATGACCAGCTAAAGCCATGTTATCATGTTATAAACAGAAACAGCACCGCAAAGTAATAGTTGCATTCTGGGGTATAACATTGTAATCTTTATATATATATATATTTTTGAAGACCTTTCCTGTCATTCAGATTTCTGCTCACCTGTTTGACCCACATCTCCCATCATGCCCTGCTGGACATAATCTTTTTATATTTCCATACCAAATATTGATCGATGGGTAATCTCAGAGGTGCACACAAGAGCACGAGGTCGATACATCCGCCGCTGGAAATAGTTCCCAATAAAAGGTACAATATACTTCTCACTGAATAATCTTTGCTCAATACTGCATCGGCCAGCCACTGCGGGGAGTTGCGTTGCCCTTTTGAAAAACTTGATGAGCCGCGCGACCCCGTTTTCACTGGATGAAATGAGGTCTGGACAGATATTTTGAGGCTGACAAAAATCAAAAGTTATTTGCCCAATAACCTCCTGTTGTGGGACATAGGCGTCATGGCTTGGCTAGCACGGCTAAGGAAATTAGCGATGCTACACTGTCGAGGCGGCATGAATAATTAACAGCAGGGAGGCTTCTTGATGCAGTTTTGTCTGCAGCAATTGAAGCACCCGATTTACTAACCAATCAATATCATATCTTAAAGAGGACATGAACGTGCATGCTAATCCTCCCACTAGCTGATATTTCTGCACTCTCATCTGTCCACCCCGGTGATGTCTAACGTCAGGGTGACCGACACCAACTGTCCCGCTGGGATTTAACACCGGTGATCAACTGTGGCCTTCACCACCGTGACCCTCGAGGAGAAGCTTCGCGAGCAGGGCGGACCTCCATGTCAGAGTTACGTGAGGTTCCAGAAGTTCTCAGACACGCACGCTGATGTGTCCTGGTGGACGAGGATCTGTGGAGGTGCAACGATAAACCGCTTTGACGACTGATTGTTTGATGTTTGTTTCCCACCCATGTGTGCTGGAGTGACCAAAATATTAGGGACGCCTCTCAGTGTAACCCAGTGCAGTTCGACAGCATCGCAAATTACAGTCCCATTAACAATCATTCAAATTTGTGAGATTCAATCAAAATTCAACATAAAACTCCTCCTGAAGGGAGAATTGATTACAGGCCTCTTGCATTATATTCTGTGGTGAACACGAGGTGGTCGTAATGTTATGGCTGATTGGTGCATTTCTACCTGACTAGTTTCACCTGAACCAGCAGGACTTGACCTCCACGCGACCTTGAAGCGGAGCAGCTCGCGATGCATCTGACTGAACAAACTCCCAGCTCAGGCGTGATGGCGCCGCCTCCGCCGCCGACATCCGTCCCCGGGTAACAATGTCAGCTTATCCGGCGGCGAGCCGAGACGAGCGAGAAACGGATCAGGGAAACTTAAACAGCCGAGGCAGCTTAGCACCTCCGAGAGTTTTGGAGACGTTCGGCTCTGACACGCCGTCTCGGGAGGAAGAGCGCGTGCTGTCTGACTCAACAGTTTTCCCGTGTGTGTGTGCGTGCGTGTGTTTGTGTGAGGAAGCGTGTGGAGGCCGGACAGGTGAAAATGACAGGCGGGCCGGGCGCCACGGAGCCGGCCGCTGTAACGGCGGCGTCAGCACTCCCGCGCCTGCAGGCTTTCAGCGGCCTCCGGCGACCCGGCTCTCCTCTCTGCCTCACCGCCAAACAACATGGAGGGTGATTAAGTTAAGGGACGACGGCGACGGCCAACCCGAGCGGGGGAGACGTGAACCTGAGGGGGGTTGGGGGGAGGGGGGGGGGGTGCCACGAGCGCTGGCACTCGCCGACGCGGGAGGGTTATATATAAACTCGCTGTGACAAGTGTAGGATGGAGACTGGATCCCCTCCAACACGCTTCATCACACCCATGTGAAATGGTGCATCTGACCGACTAAATCGGCGACGGTTCTCATGAGCGCGGAGTTATTTGTTGAGAGTTCACCGATGGGAGCTTTTCAACGGGTCAGAAAAAAGTAAAAAAAAAAAAAAAAAAGTGGTTTATTGTGTATTCTATTAGGATTGTAAAGAAACTTGAGATGAGGAATTGTTTTTATGTTCCTAAAGTGTTGTTTATTGAGTTAGTATTGAGTTTATGAACCAATCATGCAGCAGTTAGGGTTAATGTATGAAGTGAAGTGCGACTTAATTCTATTCAATGAATTAAGAGGAGAAAAATGTCATCATGTCTTACTTTCATCCTGTTGGACACTGATACAACAACGCATGACTTAGGACCAAACACACGCTTTATGATGTCACAATGACCTTTGACCTCCAAACTAATCAATTCATCCTTGAGCCCCGAGTTAATATTTGTACCAAATCTAAATAAATTCCCTCCAGACATCCCTGAAATATCATTGACAAAATGACACATTCGGGATCAAGTATAATAAAAAACAAAACAAAGGTCACAGCAAAGCTGACCTTTGACCTTTTTGATACAGCAGATCAGCAGATGACAAAGAGCCTTAAAACATTGGGACGAATCTCATAAAAGTTGACCTTTCGGACACAAACTGTCAGGATATAATGTCATACAACTTTATCTGTTCACACATTTGTGTGGAAGTTTGTCATAATCAGTGAACCACATCAAAGATTATGGCTAAACTGTGTTTTTGTGACAACCTTGACCTTTGACCTTTTGACCACCAAAATCCGATCAGCTCATCTTTGAGCTCGCGTTGGCAAACTGGACGACCTTGCCTCCAAACACGAGGCCTCCAGCCTCGTCTATCGCCCGCGAGGAGGCATAAAAATGTCACTGGCAGACGTAGTTAAACCGACGGCTTTAAATTACCTTGCAAAATAAACGCAGATGACACAATTTAATGGTTGCAGATGAATGACGCCGGTGTTATAAACCTGTTTTTTTTTAACTCTGTGATTCTACCCGTCTCCAGCTCAGATTACGGCACCATCCTGAGTGCGATGCTAATGCTAGCCTGCCATTGCTTCACCGCAGATCCAAAGCAGAAATCTCCAGCCACGACGTTGTGTTCCACGCATGACGCGACGCTGACGCGTAAAAATATCATATGGATGTTAACGAGGTGGGGTTTATTTAAACACAGGTCATAACTGGGCAGTGTAATTGATCCAAAATTACCCTCCCCCCCCCGATAGGAATGTAGAGCTGGACATGAGCATGATTAGGCTGAGGATCAAGCGTGTAATCGCTCGCGATTGGACACTTTAGCAGAGCGCTGCAGGACATCGGCCATGACGGCCAAGAACGATGCCTGGATGCTGGCGCCGGCGACGCGAGGCGGCGTTCCAGCGTTAAGTGAGCAGATTTGTGGGGGGGGTTTTTCCCCCCTTTCATTCATCACAGGCGATCCAGACCATCTAAAACGCCTCGCAGATGACCACACAAACGCTGCCGCTGCCACCGCAGCAGCAGCGGGACTGTAAAAATGCTAATGCTCGCCATCATCACGCTCCAAATGCCGCCTTTCATCGTCAGTGCGCTCACCTCCTAACCGCCGCCACACCTCTGAAGCATGTTCTTGGCTTCACGAGCAGCGAATACACGACTTCTAAAAAAAACATAACAAAAAAATAAATAAAAAACCCCTCTGCGAGTTCTCGTGCAGAGAGAAGGTAGCCAACAACAACGGGAGCAGGAAGAAATCAAATCAGACGTGGGAAGCAGAAGAAGAGGAGGAGGAGGAGGAAGAGGAAGGCTCAGCTTTCTCGGCATCATTGAGAACATGAGCGGAGGAAGCTGATCTTCCGCTCCGAGCTGCTGAAGCCAAACATCGTTAACCACGTTGTTACGGCAGCCGATCATGAGCGTCCCGCCGCTGCCGACCAGGAACGAGCTTCACTCGCATCGATCCCAAGAAACCCTGAATGCAACTTCTGATGGCTCAAAAGAAAAACGGAGGTTTTAATATTCTTCAAGAAGCTCAAATCGCTTGGTGATAAAAGAAAATGCATTTGGCTGCTGCCTGTTACTTCGCCAGGCACCTCATCCATCATTTTCTGCTCTCGATAATAAAAAGCATCAGCAACAACGTCCATGATATGAAGACCGGATGAAGTCTTCTATACGAACCCGAGACCGAGCGACTGTCCTGGTACGCCTGTGGCCTTCGAGAACATTGCAGCGTTTCATAACAACTGATGGAAACACACATATATATATATATATATATATATATATATATATATATATATATATGAAATGATGATCAGCCATAACATTACGACCACCGTGTGTCCACCATAGAGTATAATACAACAGCCCCGCAATCAGTTCTCCCTTCAGGAGGAGTTTTATGTTGGATTGTGATTGAATGTGTGTGAGAGAGGTGTTGACATGTTTGAATGATTGTTATTGGGGCTGTAGTTTGTGACGCTGCTGGACTGTACTGGGTTACACTGGGAGGGGTCCCTAATATTTTGGTCATCTCAGTCATATCCATTTGGATGACCAAAATATTAGGTCACCTGAGTCATATGCGATAGGGAGGCAAAATATTAGGGACACCTCTCACTATAGCCCAGTGCTCGGGGTCCCTGTTTCTGCGGGCGCTGTATCCGAGGCCTCGAGCTGCAGCGTCAAAGGAGCCTTTCGACAATCTGGGGGAACCCAGAACGAGTCCCAACAACCTGCTCCAACACCGCCGTTTGGCACAAATTACATCAAGTCAGCGTAAATGGGATTACAAAATTAGCCGCAAGAGGCGACGGGGCCGCGATCGGCGAGCTTTTGTCTCGTCGAGCCCGACGGGCCAATCGAAGCTAACAGGCCGCTATGTGTGCAGGCGATGCCGCACAGGTGACCCGCTGTGGATGTGGTTTCCACTTGTGCGACAAAGGTGAAGAGGGGGGAGTCTTAAAGACTCCCCTCTCTTCACCTTTGTCATAAACCGAATGACAGAATGCTTCCAGCCTCCGTGAATCTGCAGGACCGTTTGACCGAGTCTCCAACTGCTCCTGCGGCTCTGCAGAGGAGAAGCGGCGTAATCCAGCAGAGGCAGATTAACACACACACACACACACACACACA
>CAAKHG010033863.1:0-21430 GCA_901007715.1 Dactylopterus volitans
GCTGACACGCAATCATCATTTTTACTAAGACTGTTCATAATACATCAGAAGATGCACTTAATTACGAATTGCTGTTATCAATATATGGTTGCAATTAGTATTCTTAGTCGATAACAATCCCTTCAATCAATGTAAATGCATTTTTTGTCCAGTTGATGCTAAAAAAAAAACAAAAAAACAAATATATTATTTTTGGGGGAAATTAACTTAAATTTTCAGCCAGCAGACATGATGAATAAAACGTTTCCAAGCTCATTTCTAACTCAGTCGTCTAACTGTTTATAAGTTTCCTGTTTCCCAGCGCTGATCCTCAGCTGTTAAGCCAACAGTTCCTTATGCGTTCAAAACAAACCCACATGTTCCCCCGTCTCCGGGCACTTTCCGCGGAACCCGCCGCTCTGCCGTTGGAGACCACGTGATCGCATCAAAGGCTGCAGAAAAAGCTGATGAATTGACCTTGTGACGAGATTATCCGGCCGGCTGTTATTTGATAATAACCCAGCGCGCCACGGAGACGTGGGATGATTTCAAACAGGCCTGTCAAACGCTCGGGTCTTCGTTATTTACTCGTTCGCTGCTTTTTTTTCTTTTTTTTTTCACAAGTGCATTTCAAAACCGCCACCAACTGAATGTTCCGGCCACTGACATGTTATCGCCCCGTAAAAGCTGCTGTGGCGTGCTTGACCGCCGAATCTCGAGGAGAACGCCTGACTCTCGAGAAGCTAAATGCCTCATTATGCCCTCTGGTTAGTCCCGAACGCTGTCTGTCTGCTGTTCGGGTCGCTGAGCGGGGCTGCGGACGCCGGCCCCTTCAACCACTGTTTAAAATGCGCAGGTCTCGTCTCCGGCATCCCCCCGTTTCCGCCTGATGCGGCGGCGTGAGCCGACCGCGATGAACCGAGGCGTGTTGCCGTTCGCGTTAAGGGCGAGTGTCTGCCCAGGCAGCTCCGAGACGCCTTCACGGGCGATAAGCCACCCGATAATGGCGGCCCGGGGTCATTAGGGTCTGCCGTGCGGACAAGTTTGCTGCGGCACGGGGACAATGAACGACTGCCATCTTTTTTTTTTTTCTTATTCACGGTTTTAATCGCGGATGACAAAACATCCTTTAAGTGAAGAAAGGCAGCGGGAAGGGGAAGGAAAAAAAAAAATGTTGGCATCTTCTGTGAGCCTTTCTTGTGCCTTAAACGTCTTAGGGACAGTTTGTGGTGCGGCGAGAGGGTATCAAAAGCTGAGGCGAATCTGGAAATGTGTGTGTGTGTGTGTGTATTTTGGGTGGGGGGAGAGGAGCGCTGACATTAACAGGCTGCTGTGGAAAGGAGCTGGCAGAGGCCCAGCACACATCTCTGACAGTGTGAGGTCCCCTTTGCCCATTCTAATGAGGGACCGTGAAGGTCTGGGCTGGAGCCCGCGGCGCCCCCCTCCTCCCCCCGCCCCATCACCCCGCACCCCACACAGGCGCGGGCAAGATGCAGTCGGACGGGCGACGCAGGAAGTCAGTGGCAGCGTCACCCGGCCGACCAGGGCGGCAGATGGTTAAACAGGTCAAACGGCGCGCAGACGTCTTCAAGGTCGCGTACAGGAAACTGTTGGGGAGCCGCTTCCTGTTGTCCGGGCGATATCAGCGCTTCCGATCGCAGGGACACCTTTGTTACATGCGTTGCAGATGTCATGATGACATGCAGGACCTGCACGCGGGGGGCTTCGGGAAATGCTCCTTGTGTTAGTCACGCGGAATTCTGGTGCGGAGAGGGAAAAAGGGCGGAAAGGCGACGGCGGGCACGTCATTGCGCAGAGCTTCGCTCACGCCTGAGGAATGCCAAAGGTAAACACAACGTGGAAGTTCATTTGAATCTAATGAAATCGCCTCGTGATCGTCACAGGGCCCGTAATTCTCCTTGGCAGGTCGGGATGATGTGCGGCCCCCCCCTGCGGCGCGCCGCGGGGAGCGCTTGTTTTCATTTTCGCAGCCGCGGCGGCGGCGAGAATTTACATTTAATGTCAGCTTGTCCGTTTTTTTTTTTTCTTCTTCTTCTTAATTGTAATCAGAAACAACAGTAGGCGACTTCTTGACTCGAGCAGGATTAATCGGAGAGGACAAACTAATCAGCGAAGTCACCTGGTGTGGTGTTTTCGTTGAAATGGAAACCTCCTGCGGACACGGCTGACCACCGCTGGTTCATCCCAGTGACCCGCCGACAATTGGAAAACAGCGTCCCGAAGCGTTCTTATCTTCTCTGGTGTAATTGTACCAAGCTGCATATGATATAAGGTGTTTATTATTATTATTATTTAAGAAGAACGCCCTGCAGCTCTGCTAGGAAATAACATCGGGAAAGGCGGCTGTGACGAGAATCGAGTTTTTTGGTTTGTTTTTGGTTTGTTTTTTGTTTTTGTTTTTTTACAGAAGATTGAAGCAATTTTTTTCCAAACACCAGGAGAACATAAGCGGCCTCAGAATTGGAAAGTGAAATATGCATTGGTGATGACGTCAGTACCCAACCTTGGTCAGCTGCTGTCGTGTCCGTCTTCATGAAGGTTTACGATTTGACACACTTGGGACTGAGGGACTGAGGCGCCGGCGAAGGAACAGCCCGTTGAAGTTGTTGGCAAAGCCGCATAAAGGACACGTAAGAGTGGTACATTGTTGATATATACATGTGTAATCCACAGCTGTTGAGTACAGACATGATGACATCAGAATTACCCCGGCAGACTGACCTGTGGGCGGCGATCTGCGTGGTCTCCATGGCCACCTTCTCAGCTTGCCTTCTAGCGCTCAAAACCGCCACTTCATCTGGGTCCGGAGCTCGGCCGCCTGGAGTCTCGCTTCATCTGCCCCTCCGCCGAGGCGCCCGGAGGGAGGCTGGCGGGCGAGAGCGAATGCGAGGATCGGCCCGGACCACTGATCCGTCACGGCCTGTGATTGCAATAATCAAGCCGCGCTCCATACCTCCGGCTCGGCCGCCTCCACCTTCATTTCAATCTCGTCCGCCCGGGTTCCTCGCTGCACGTTTGGAAGCCCAGCGAGCTGCTCTGGAACCTGCAGGAATACGGACGACACCCGGCGACGGATTTTTCGTTCCAAATGCGTCCCCAGACCTCCCCGCAGTTATTACAGCGCTATTTTCATGGCCATTTTCAGCACGAGAGCCGGAGCCCCGGCGCTGGCAGAGCAGGCAATCAGGGTCGCGCTCAAGAGCTCTTCAGCTGAGTAGATTACTGTCAACAAAAAGTTTGAACCCGACTCCCTGAGCTTCATTAAACCCCGCATTAATTTAAAACTCATCATCCGACATGCAAGTTGATTTGCCGCACGTCATTAGCCGCAGAAAACGGCTTTCCTCTTTCCTGTTTCCAGCGGAGGGATATCGCGTTTCGCCTTTGAGTTGTTTCTCTGGTCAGTTGATGAATGTTAAGCCCAATATTCACTGTTCCATGTTTGCTTCATATGTTTATTTCAAGCCGCAGGACGCTCAAGTTTCAGTGACTGGCTTTGTTGTTGCGCGGGCTTCGTGTCAGTCGTTCGTCTCTTTTGTTTTTTCGGAGCCGTTTTATGGGAAACAGTTGCTTGCTGTTGTTAGAGGCCGGGATAACCAGAGCCCTAAAACCGAAACAATGAGGGAGGCAGAAGCAACCACCTTGTGGTTGTCTGCCTCCGCTAACCAGTTAGCTAGCGGTTTGCATCATTTCCCGCCCACAGTACGGGCGGTGAAGACTTTCCATCAATTTGATTGAGTATACGTCACCTCATCAGCTTATCTTGTCAGATTTTTGTCTGGAAATTTTTGCAGAATCAGCCGCCCGCGACAAAAAAAAAAAGGGCCTCCACGGCGACCTTGACCTTTCACCTTCAAATCATACGATTCTTGAGTCCAAAGGGTTTGTTAGAATTGGATCAGTTTTGTTTAGTGAGGTCACAGCGACCTTGACCTTTGACCACCAAAATCAAATTAATGGAGCTTTTCCACTACATGGTACCAGTTCTACTCATCTCTACTCTTTTGGTTTTCCATTAGGAAAAAAGTACCTGGTACCACTTTTTTAGTACCTGCTCTCTTTGGGTTCCAAAAGAGGCAGACCAGGTTCTATGAGGAACCACTGATTAGTCAGAATTGTCACAGCATCATTGCATCATCAATGTGTGGCACCTCCGGAATGACCTGAACACCGCAAACCCGCGGCCGCCATTTTTAAACCACCAAACTATTGGAGTGGCCACATTTTTGATATTTTACTTTCAAAAATGGCACAAAAAAATGGCATTGTTTTTCTCTTGTTCTTGTTTCTCTCTGTGCATTTCTATGTCACATTACAACAGTTTTGCGGGGCGTCGCTATGACGACCAGTTACACTCAGGGGGTTCCATCTTCTAATTGAAGACGACCCCCTATGCCAAAGTGCACAATAGCAAAGACGAGTTGTGCAGAGTAGAGTGGACCGGCGTCGTCTTAACGTTGCTGAGATATCGTGCTCACAAAACGGGACGGACGTGAGGTCGCAGCGACCGTAAACCCCTCGAACCCCGACCGCCGCACATCCACTCCGCTCGTCCCGGAGCCCAACGTGACATTTGTGCCGTATTCGAACGCTCCCAGCGTGCGGCCCCCGCCGCCATCTGCGCGTGAAAGGGTGAACCGAGGGACGCTAAGTGCTTCGAGCGCAGCGGAGGGTGGAAAAAAGCGGGACACAAATGCCGGCCCATTTACCATCCAGATCGCACACACACACACAAAAAAAAAAACATCTCCTCGCCACGTCTGATGCGCCGGCGTCCCGCCGTGAGTAATTACAGCAATCACACGAGTTCAACAATTAGCTGTCTCAGCCAGATGGGGGTCAGGCGGCGGCGGTGGCGGCGGCGCTCGTCTGCCGGGTGAGATCATGTGATCGGAAGGAGCGCCCCGCCCCCCCCCCGCTACTCACAAAACCGGTCGAGACACTTTACATCCTTCTTTTCTCCCGAGCATGACAAGTGATTACTCGCCGGCGGCGTGCGCGTGCGCATGCGTGAGCGCGCGCGGCCCATCAGTGCCTGCTCCATTATATACATTTCTGCATCGGGGCCTGATTTCACCGCGGTCTGTTTGTTTGGCCATGTTGCGTCTCGGTGAGGAACCAGACCCGAGGCATCCATCACGCTCGCCAGGGAGGAAGCAGAGCAGATCGGGCCGAGCTGTCCGCCCCGTCAAGGCCGCATGTTCGGGAGAGGCGGATGACGCCGGGAGAGTTCTGCTGTGGTTACAGAGACCCGGTGTTTATTTAAAGAGCCGGTGGTAGCGATACATCCTGGAGTAATGAGAACCAAACCGGCATGTTCCCCGCAGATGTGGCGGAGTCTCGGCTGCACTTTGATCGCAGGTAGACGTCAAAGCCACGGAGGTGAACAAAGAGCAGGTTTTTTTTGTTTCTTTTTACAGTTTCCTGAAGTCAGGGGATGATTTTTTTTTTTTTTTTTTTTTTTTTTTACCCGCGTCTGCATCTTCACTGATGCCTCGCTTTTTTTTCGCGCTGTCTACTTCACTCAGAGCCGAGGGTTGCTTCCCTGGCACTTTCTGATGGACGGATGAGAAATATCAGATGAGGGTTTATTTCCTTTCTTCCATTTAGAAATCAGTGTGTGCGCGTGTGAAGTTTTAAGACGTCCACGACGCCGCCGGCGCTGGGAAAAACTGCGCTTAATAACCCGAGCAACACGGAGGCTAATAAATCCTGTCTGAGCTGAGGCCGAAGCCCCCGTCACATCTCCTGCTGAAAGTGTCCGCAGAGTAAACACTCTGGTCAGCAGGATCCCCCCACTCTGTTGCTCTGCTGTCACTCAGCCGCTCTCCACCCCCTCCGCCTGCTGTGGGAAACCATTCATTTCCACCATTAGGTCTGATTTAGGAGCTGACGGCTGATGCCGAGTCAGTCGCGGGTTACGAGACGGCTCTTTTCTTTGGAACTGAAGAAGAGGGGAAGCGTGTTATGGGAAGCTCTGGGTAGCAATGAGAGGTTTTAGAGGAATTCTTTTAGGCAAGTGTGATGAAAATATTGATAGCAGCCTCCCATGTCCGCAAGCTAAATGTGAAGCGTCAGCCAAGAGATGGTTTTCGCTTCGCTCGACATAATGACCAGAGGCAGGAGAAGAGCTGCCAGCCGGGCTGTTGTGACCAAATTCTGCCAAGAAGCCCCTCCAAATCTCCATAATTAACACATTATATCTTTGTTCGATCTGTTCCAAAAGCGAATGTATGATATATTTATGGTTAGCGGATTTTTTTTTTTAACCTAATCAGGCAGAGCCAGTCTCTCCCCGTTTTTCAGTTTTTAAGCTAAGCGAATTAGCCGCCGGCCTCAGCTTCACATTTAGCAACCAGGTATTTTAAAGTTTTATAGGGCCTATTCAGCTGACTCATACCAAAGCATGCACCCAAAATAAAAGTCCAAACTATTTCTCGGAATTATGTGTAAGGAGGAAAAGAAAAAAAAAAGGCTGCAGATTGCTGCACAAAGTTTGTTGCAATCTCACGTTCAAGACCAATGCGGTTCTCCGGAGACCGTGTTCCTGTTGATCATGCAGATTTCCCGGGAATGTTTCCAAATGAGCTCCAAAGTGATGTTGGTCTTAAAGCTGTGGGCGCCTCAAAATAAACCCAAGTCTTAAAAATGGGTGTGAAGGATATATTTCAAAACTTGGGCTGATTGAAAAAAAAAAAAAAACTGACCAAATACACCGATCAAGCAGAGTTTTGTTTTTGAGTTTTTGTTGAATCTGCTTGAGAGAGGTGTTGACATATTTTAATGGCTGTTATGCTCAGAGCCGTCCCGAATTGTTTTGCCATCCATGCACTCATATGCATTAGGGTGCCAAAAGTTTAGGGACACCCCCGAGTATAACCCGATACAGTTTAACAGCATCACAAATTACAGCCCCAATAACAAACATTGAAATATGTCGACACCCCTCTCAAACAGATTCAATAAAATTTACATGAAACTCCACTTGAAGGCAGAATTTATTGCAGGGCCGCTGCGTTATACTCCATGGTGAACATGCAATGGTCACAATGTTATTCTCAATAGGTGTATATGATCAATTACATCATATAATCTAATATGATGAAATGTTTGTTTTTGTAATGATAAAAAAAAAAGTGCTCCATTCATCTTTTTTCTACTTTTTCTTTTGTCTCTTTGAAAACTGAGAGCAAAGCGGGAGTCCACTCACCATATCTCCATTTCACTGATGGCCTTTATCTCTGGTGAGTCTTTGACCGTTGACCCTCCAGTTCCTCCCACGCCAACGTGCTCCCCGTCCCCGCCGCCGGCAACACTGCCAACGCACGACACGAGGAGTCGCTGGCGCGCATTTGCAAACACGGTAGACGCAAATATGAACATCCGCCTGGCATCACGGAGGAGAGCGCTCTCTTTTTTTGGGGGCGTTCGAGTGCACTTTGACGGGAGAGCAAAAGGCAATCAGGGCCCGGCCCGGCTTGGCGCCCCCCCACCCCCTCACCGGCTGACGGTGAAACCTCTCCTGGTGTAGAACCACATTCCTGATTAGATGGAACAAACGCGGCGGAGGCGAGCAGCACGAGGGTGCACAGGTGTGTGGGAGTCAGCCAGCAATCACCATTACTGTTCAAACCCAATAGCAATCATGTTAGATTCGAGACAATTGCGTCTGGTAAACAAGGCCAGACAGGACCGAGTCCAGCTGGCGGAGGAAGTGACGGGCGGGAGGAGAGAGAGAGAGAGAGAGAGAGAGCGGATAGACAAGGTTTTTGAAAGGGTGGGGGTGGGGGACAGGAGTGGCTGGCTCCAAGATACACACCTACGCATCTAGACAGACTCACAAATACATAAATACGGGAGATAGCCCCTGCCACTTAATGATGGAGACACGCACACACACACGCATACATACGTACGCCAGCGTCCACTCCAGCCCTGCCGAGGAGCCTGGGAAGGCGGCCAGCAGTCTGATTACAGCCGTGACCTCTGATCCGGGGCAGACATCCTCGCCCCAGAGGAGGTCAGACCCACCGGAGCTATAGTCTGACCCCAATACAGCACCGCTGCTCCTGCATGACACACACCCTTAATCACACACACACACACACACACACAAGCGGACAAAGGCGTTCTGTTCGGGTGCAGAACTGCACCTCCGACTCTCAGGTTCTACCCCCAGTGTTGTGTTAGGAGGGAAAGAAAACAAGCGGGAGTTTGGGCTGTGTGATTCGTGAAAGCCGAGATTTACGTCAGGACCTGCGACGCGGTAAGAATAGGACGGGGTCAAGTGGTCAGCGGGAAGACGAAGATGGCGGCCGCATCCTGGATTATGTGTGTGCATGTGTGTGTGTGTGTGTGTGTTGGAGGCGAGCCCCTTTCAAGCATGTGTGTGTGTATGTTTGTAGCTCAAAGCCAGGATTGTGATTCTAAAACCGTACACATCTGCTACTGTACAGCATTTGGCTGCCGCCGCGCGACATGTTTACGCGTTTTATGCTACGCTGTGTTGTACCTGGAGGCCGCGGGCCAGCTGGCAGCGGCGCGGCGCGCCTCCACATCCAAGGCCGCCGTGATGTCACGGCTGCTAAATTTAATCGCCGCCGCGGCCCCCGCCGCGGCTTCAGCTGGCTCCGGCCGACCCTCGGCTGCCTGCTCAGGCATGCAGGCGCGCGGCCGTTTCAGATACTCGAGTAAAAGTGGCAACGCCGTAAAAATACCAAAATACTGTAAGGACATTATTGAAGTGCCAAACAATAAAAGCACTCAACGCAAATAAATAGAGCCCGGCGAATGTCGTGATTTACTGGACTGTAATTGTTGCTGTGTCATTCCTCAAGTTGCATTCATTCCTCTGGTTTGTGGTGGAGCTCCTTTGAACTGTTAAGGGTTTTTTTTTTTTTTATCCTATACTTCATCTTGTTTTTCGGGTTTTAGATATAAAATCATACGTAAAGGGTTAATTTTGTGATACAGAGCTAGATGAGGAGCTTGATCGCTCTCTCACCTCAGTCAGCCAGTTAGCTAAGCGTAGCACAAAGACTGAAACTGGGGGCCAGCCAAGCTCTCCAGAATCCCCCCACCGTCACCCATGGAGCTCCATAATTAACATGATATATCTTTATATTCTTTAATTGCTACAAATACCAGGGTATTAAATCAACAATGTTTGGTTTTATGGTGGGCTATGTGCTGAACTATTTTTTTTTTTTTTTTTTTTGTCTGTCGCCAGTGACTTGCCAGGGTTACCTAGCAACAGCACAGAGCGGAGAAACTTTCTCCAGTGGAAAGCGAAAAAAGCGCATTTCCCAGTATGTCAAACTTTTGCTCTAATCACCTCCAACACCGACTTTTCACCCGCATCTGTCTATTTATTTGTTTGTTGGTGAGCAGGATTATGCAAAAAAACAAAAAACAAAAAACTGCCAGTCTGAATTTGACCAAACTTGGCAGAGGGAGGAGGGTGGTGGGTTGGAGGGAATGGAAGGGGGGGGGGCACAGAGACGAAATCCATTGTACCTTGGAGCACATCGGTTTAAAAACGGCATTTAGCGTTGGCCTCGGCAGCGGCCTGTGGAGTAACTGCTGCAAAAGCGTCCAAAATAGATGTGTAGTCGGGTTCTCGATCGCGTGTGCTCGGTTACAATCTACGGCTGAGAACGCGAGCCAGCGCGCGGTACATGTTCATGCATTCACACATCAGACATCTCAACGTTTATATGTCGCCCCTCCACCCCTTAAAGAGAAATTAGCCTCCATTATGAAGGAAAATGAACTGTTACAGAGCACTGGCAGCCTCAACGTTCCACCCCCCTCCACCTAAATAACGACATGGGCTGCCTATCCGTCAGGGGAATATGGGCTATCGAGAAGTGCTGATAATAACAACAGTTAATAAAAACAAAAAAGGGGACTTCTGTTTCCATTTGGTGCTCGGCCGCATTTCCCGGACCGCGAGTTATCGAGCGCGTCCCAGAGGGAGTGTGTTAAACGGCGGGCAGCCCGGCTTTTGCGGAGAAAAACACCGCGTGATGGAGCTGCTCCTGCTTCGGCAGCCTCGCCGCGTGCAGCCGCCGCTCGATCTGATACTGGGACACGTCTGTCATCTCCTGGCAGGGTGGAGAGTGTTGCGAAAGGTGGGGTGGGGTGTGTGTGTGTGTGTGTGTGTGTGTGAATGCATCTTAGGTAATGATGTATGTTACAAAAAAAAAAAAAAAAAAAAAAAGCTTATCTTAAAAGCCATAGATAAGAGTCAAATGAGCGTAAATCTTTCAAATAGGGTGGAACCCTTACTTTTTTCTCTTTTTTTTTCAATTTTTTGGGTGTTTTGGTCTTCTCATATCGCTGCTTCTCCTGTTAAGTGTGCTGTTTTTTTTTTTTCCAGCAAGGTGACTGGGGTCATGGCAGCTGTGTTAGTCACCACAGGCCTGGGCGTCTCTAAAAAAGAATTAGAAGAACAACAAAAACCTGTTTCATCACATTGCAGCCATACATCCTCACCCGCTCACCGTCTCTCGCCGGCTCTCCGTGTCGGCCGTTTGCTCCCTTAGCGCCCAACACTCTGCCGCCGCCGCAGCATCCGCCTCCCCTGGCGCGGCAGAGAGAGAAGAGAATGGAGAGCGGCGACGAAAGTTTACGAGTTCAGCCTCATTTCTGGAGGTGTCTGAGAGAAGCTCTCCGCACAGAAGCGAGACGCCGCGCCGTGATAAATGGAGTTTAGGAGCTGAATCGCACCACAGGTTGAAATGGGGTGGGGGGGGGGGACCAAAAACCTTGTTTCCCAACCTGAACGCCCATTAAAAAGAACCGTCGGCGCCAGCTCATCCACCCTGTTTCACTGACACCGCAATGCAGAGGAAAGGGGGAGGAGGAGGAAGATGAGAAGCAGGCTAACTAGACACAAAAGCCCCGTTCACCAATCCATCCGCCGGCGGGGGGTCTCGGCTCATCTACTCTTCTTAAAGGACCGGATTAATTGGCGTTGGCGGCAATTACTGTTGGTGTCTGCATTTCCGTTCGGGGGGGGGGGCACAGGGGGAGCGGCGGCGGCGGCGGGTCCTTGACGGACAGCGGAGGGCAAAAGCGGTCCTGCCGCTGGCCGCGTTCATATGGCAGCCGGCAGCTGGCGGGTATCATGTTGTTAAATCACGCTCTGCGCAACTTTCGGGCCGCGTCGGTTGATCTTTTTCTGGCCGCTCGGGGCGGCGGAGCAAGCCGTAAACACAGCTCTTGAGGCGTCGGGATGGGTCTTTGGATATGCCGATTCCAACACCTACGACGGCATAGCATAGCGGAGGATGTGCCTACGATACATCGGGGACATTTATATTTGAACGGTGTCCGATTTTAGCAAACGTCTTATTATGACCGCAACCCGGAACGTCCTGCCTTGAGTATTGATGTGAAATGAGGGAAGGCTTTATTGGGAAATGCAACTCATAAAGCTGATGCGAGGTGATCCGCCAAGAGAAGGATGCGGCACCTTGTTGGAGTTCTCAGAGCAGCAGAAACAGTTTTTTTTTTTTCTTTTTCTAATATTGAAGGTTATTTACCTACAGACAAAGACTGAGGGAAAAACAAAGCAGTCCAAAAAAGATAAAAAACACTTTGTAATGTTTGCCTGTCATCATATGACTCACACGATTAGCGTCACCCGAAAATGAGGCCGCGAGATGAATGCTGCGCTCGCCGCGGCTCGTTGCCAATGAGAAAGTGCGAGCTGAAGACGGAGTTGAGGGAATCTACGTGTTTCATCAACCAGGATGTCAGAGTTCACAGTGACTCGCTCCAGCGAGCCCGGGTACAAGCACACAGGTTCCCTCTCCTCATTTCATTCCTCACCTCGTTAAGTTATGGGAAACTGGCTATTTCTAGCACGTAATAGATGCGCGAGCAACATCGGCATTCATTCGGGCCCATGGAAGTTCAATATTTGCTCCCCTTTGAACCTCTCTGCGGTCTCAAGCAGAAATATGCGCTTGTTCGCACGTTTGCCAGCCGCGTTCGCCGGGCTTCGGCGCGGCGTTCCCGCTGGAGCAGCTGCCCGCAACAGCTGGAACCGAAGGCCGCGAGGAGAGAGACCCCGAGACGGTAACCTGCAGGCTGTGAAAAACAAAACCGGGCCCCACCGTCATGCCGAGGAGATCCACGGAGGTCGGGTATTGGTCATCCTAACCAAGTTCTGGTGTAAAAATATTGATTGGCCAGCACTCAATCCAAGTTGTACTTTGCGTGTGCGTTTTTTGAGGATCGTGAGGTGCTTTGCAAACAACTGCAGCGATTTTTGTCGAGCAACAGCAACCTCTGCCGACACGAGCGGAAGTTACAGGACGCTGGCGCAATCAATTCCGCGGAAACAGAGCTTGACATAAGGCCGGAGGAGCGGAGAACAGAAACCCGATTTGAGCGGAAGCAAAGATCTGCTGTGCGTTCCTCCATTGCCTGTGCCACGATGTCCGCCATGTTTTGCGCAGGGGGGGGGGGCAGATCCAAACATCTGAGCTCAGGTTACACAGTGCGAGACACATGCCGCCATTCGTTCCCATGCTAAGTGCGCTGTCAAATAATCTGACTAGAAACCATGAAAAAAAATCGACTGATTCGACCACAAAAGAAATGAGCAGCGACGCGACGAGCGCCCGCGTGTCTCGGAACACGCCACGCACGCCCCGTCTCATCACCGTATTCCTGTCGCTGTGCGGACAGGCGGCGGTCGGCCGGGACGCGCGGCGCTCGCTCGTCTCCGCCACATTGCCGCTCTCCCTCGACCTCCCAGCCGGTTTCCCAGCAAGTCTTGTCACCCTGCAGCTGCTTCCAATTCACAAGCAGCGAGCTCAGCCAGCGGGAACATTACGGCACCATATTACCGCCGGAGATACATCTGTATGGGAGAAATTAAAGCCGCGGCATCTGGCCTGGCTGGGAGGGGATGTTCTCTCTGGCATGTGAGAGGGATACGAGGGACGGGGAAAAAAAATCGGTGGCTCGGGTTACCATGAGGCTGCCGGTGATCAGCGCTCGTTGGACGGCGGGACGGAGGGGCGGCCGTGCCAAGTCTCAGCTGAGCCCAGCGGGAGGCCGAGGGGAGAGGAGGCGGAGGGGGAGACGCTTGACAACGCTGCCACCTAGTGCTGAAGGAGCATTAGCACGTCCGAGCTGCGGAGGAGCCCTGACCAAGTACAGGAGCCTCCTGCAAGACTAAACCACCTTCCAAGTTTATACCTGCATTTACCATTTTCTTTCTCTTTCCAAGCCAGCCTCTACAGTCGCAGAACCTTCTCCAATAACCGTCAAACAATTTACGATTAACATTCTCTCACCCGAAAACAGGTTCAAATATTGTTACAGCGTATTTCTGTACAAGAAAATATTGCTATTTATTAAAATAGGGGTGGCAGGCACACGTAATGGGCATCCCTTTACCTGATGGCATTAGTGCACTTAGCCTCAGCTCACTGTGGCTTCAGTAGGTTCAATCAATTTACCAGTCCACTGTATTAGTCTCGGCCAGTCCTGTAGTAGATTAAGTTGTTAAACATCTAAGCTCATCTTAGAAAATAAAAAGTGTTAAAGCGCTTCGCATCATTTGTCGACTGGCCATCACAGTCGTGAGCTGCTGGGCCTCCTCTCACACGTTTGCAGTGATTTCAGACATCCCCTCAGGGTCGCTATCCTGGCGTTCCTGCCGGACAAGCAACCTCGGCTGCGCAGCCTTCTCATGCTCCCACTTTAGATGATCCAACTCTCTGCACAGCTCCTCTGCTTCACACACAATCCCATCCCGTGCGAGTGAAGACCGCGGACGTTTTCCCACAGCGGCCATTTCGACATCATGAAGGCCATTTCGCGTGGCTGCCGCGAAAAGGGTTCATCGTGGATCTCGATCTTGAATGCATCAGCCTGATTGTCCTTGTTACAACTGACGGGACAAGAAGAGACCTCCTGCAATATCTGCATAGCATCCATGCTACACGTTCATCCATGTTTAAAATCAAATTTAGACACACAGACGCACCCCGCAGGGGTCCTGGTTTTTCCTGGCGCCGTCGCTCCGCCACTGCATTCAAGCTGCGGTCCGGATGTGCCACGGTGCTGGCGAGGCTGGAGGAGGCCTGCTGACTATTCAGCTGGTCCTCGGGCTCCTGAACCCGACATCAAGAGACGCATTCTCCCCTTCAAACAACGGACCTGAATAGCGCAGCTGGGATGACCTCTGATGTACAGCATGTAATTACACAGATCAACCATAAATTATGACCACCTGCCTAATACTCTGTAGGGATGCCTTTTGCCGCCAATAAAGCCATGACTCACTTAGGCCTGGACTCCACTAGACCTCTGCAAGTGTGCTGTGGTTTCTGGCACCAAGATGTTAGCAGCAGATCCTTTAAGTCCTATAAGCTGTGAGGTGGGGCCTCCACCGATCGGACTTGTTTGTCCAGCACATCCCACAGATGCCGGATCGGATTGAGATCTGGGGGATTTGAGGGCCGAGTCGACACCTTGAACTGGTTTTTGTGTTCCTCGAACCATTCTCGAAGAGTCTTTGCTCCGCGGCAGGGAGCATGATCCTGCTTATCCTGCCATCAGGGAATACGGTTTCCATGAAAGGGTGGACATGGTCAATGCTTAGGTAGGTGCTGCATGCCAGAGTAGTATCAGCATGGGCACCCTGACTGGCCTGCAGCTACGCAGCCGCAACCAACTGCAACGAACTGTGTATTCTGACATCCTTCAATCAGAACCAGCATCAACTTTTCCATGAATTTGAGCAACAGTAACTCGTCAGATCACAACACACGGGCCAGCCTTGGCTCCCCAAGCGCGTCAATAAGCCTTGATGTCCCTGTCGTTGGTTCAACGCTTTTCCTTCCGTGGAACACTTTTGATAAATCCTGACCACTGCAGGCTGGGAACACCCCACAAGAACCACAGTTCTGGAGATGTTTTGACCACTGACAGGTGCCATGATAACCAGATATTAGGTATTTTCCCCCTCACCTGTCAGTGGCTGACCACTGTATATAGAACAGATGAAGTTAGATGCTGGTGCATAACTGAGAGCTGCAACCAGTTCAATATGTCTGACCAGGTGGTCGTTGAGGGCAGCAGGACGGAACTGGACCAACCGATTGAAAACCTCCCCGTTGAGTACCTTGGCAGCTGTGAAATCCAGCTTAGCGCAGTCGTCAATCACCGGCCTTCTGTCTGGACAACGCTCATGGGGTGAACATTCTGGAGTTAGGCTGACACACCCTGAGAGAGAGAGTTGATGATTCTCAACACGTACGGCTCACAGTAGTAGTCCCTGTATTGCAGACACCAAAACACTGACTAAAGGAACTTAGGTACTGAGATATATCCACTCTGAAATGCCTCGATGCATTTTTTTGGCCAGCTAGTCACATTAAATGAAGCCTACACCTTTCTTCCGTTAGCGAACCATTGAGCAACAGTCCACGAAATGACTTAAACGAGCAGTTTCCTCCGGTCTCCCTACAAACCCCAGAACCCACACTGACCTGACGGAGGCACCGCATTGTTCCGCGCGTGTCCTCCTCACACGGCCTGCGGTGAGAAGGCGCTCTGAGCGGGGCCACGATTTAACAGTCCGGGCAAGCGGTGGCTGCAGGTCTAAGGTGGGAGGTCTAATCTTGCGGAGGGGAGAATGTGGCACAGAGCTGGAGGAGACCAACCACAAGAGGAACATCAGCCGGTAACAACTGGACACAGAGCTGAGTGACACCACCCACCCCCAAAACTCCATTTTGTTCCTAGGTTGTTGGTTTGTTTTTTGTTTTTTTAAAATAACCAATTACAACATGGATGGTTTATACAGTTTTATTTCTGTTAAATAAATTAAAAAGTACCAAAACTCTGAAAAGCGGGGAACAAGTGCGTTTCTTTGAGTACCGTAATTTCAAGAGCAGATAGTAACAAAACGGAAGACAAAAAAAAAAAGAAAAAGCACAATAAATCCACATAAATATAGATGATTCAGTGGCATAGGACAACACTTAAATCAGCCAGTATTGATTATATTGATTTTGTGTTTGACATTGATTAAAGTATCTAACAAGCAAGAGGATAATAAATGGCTACTGTAAAACACCCCCACCCCCGTCCAAAATCTAAACCACAGGAGTTTCCACCTTCACTTTGCGGCAAAGCCAGGCTCGATGAAGGCTGACGGAAGAGTCTTCATCTCAGCAGCGATAAGGCAGAAAAATCTACACAAAAATAGAACCATTTCGGCCATATAGGCATGATTGTCAGCAGTGTCATGTGCAGAGGTCTGCAGTCTCAGGCCTTTCAGGCATCTCCACATTATGGATGGGGTACGGTGGATATTTTTGTCGAGAGGGGATGAAATACTATTAATCACATACAGAATAAGAGTTGCTCATTTTACCATTAGTGTCTTCTGTGGCACTAATTAGAGGAGTTGTCCTTTAAAGAGCCTGTAAATCACGCTGAACTTGGACCCAGAAAATGCTGCTTCCCTTAAGTTAGAAGTAGAGTATTACTCATCTCGAGTTAGCGCGAGGCATCGCAAAGACCAGGAACGGCGCACGTGAGCTCTTAAGAAGTAGCAGAGGTGAGGAAAGAGACGCGTAAACAAACACAAAACATCAACAGGACCACCTTTACTGACGACAGACATGGGAAAAACTGTAGACACCGTCACAGATTTGCACCAGCGTAGCAACAGTCGACGAGGAAACGATCGCTATTTACACCGCTTAAGACGTCCGGGCCCTCAGAGCGTGACTCTGTTCAACTCGAACGGGAAGTTAGTGTGTTAAACTTGTTTTGTAACTCAAGAGGAACTGGCAGAACCAGCCGTACGGCTCACAGTCGGAGGTGCACAAAAAACATAACCTATATGACAACATGTTTTCCGCATCGGGATGGTAAGATTGTGATTCCAAAGAAACATTTCAAAAACCAGAGGAAAATCTTCATGTGTTGCAAAAAGTGTTCGACAGGAAAGAAAAAAACATATATAAATAACACTTAATATACAATGGATATGATAATAACTCGAGCAGATATCTGAATATTTCGCCCTGCAGCTAAAATGCGGCAAAACAGACGATTGTTGTGACTGACCTCGAGCTTCAACATTCTATGTCAATGATTTTCATAATTATCATAAACATTTTAACCTATTTGAATGCATTGGAAAGCATTTTAGTATTATGCCTGCTTCTTTAGTCTTCAGGAATTGGTTTTGCTTTTTCATTTTTAGTGTAATTGAGTCTCTCCGTTAGCATCTATGGTTACGTACTCTTTTCACATTCATACCGCTCTCACTGTTCAGGGATCATTTTGGCATGAGCACCTATAAGAAGGGTCAGCTAAGTCTAGGACGAGGCGAGTCTGGAGGCACGAGTCCTTTAGGTCATTGGAAAGTGCATAGGCAGCAGTTCTTATTCCGGGTGTTGGGAAATCCAGCGAGAGACCATGTTGTGGACAAAACTGAAGCTATGACTCTTGTTAAAACCATCGCACTCCAAACAGAAGCCACGGTAGGTCTTGTGGATCTCTGACATGAGAGTTTGTAAACTGCACGGGTCTCCCAACAGGGACCAAGTAAGCACTCTTTGGATCCTTTGCCGCCCAAGTCAAGAATCAACCGGGAACCCCACTGACCCCTGACCTCGGTTATTCCTCGTCTCCTGCCATTAGGAATCCCAGAATAAAGTCGATGGCTTTCTGCCGGTCGTGTGACGTCTGCCTGCTCACCAGGTTGGGAGGTGGTCGGATGAGGAGACTGGCAAAGAGGGTGGCTAAAAAGCAAGAACAACGTTAAAAAAAAAACTAAGCTATCAAGTCGATAGTGACACCTAGAGGTAGAATAAATACAATTCTGACAATGCACAGTGCCAGGAATTGCCAAGAATTACAACAGTTTATTACAGATTTATTATCTATACAGAATATACATCACTAACTGACTAGATATTACAAAATAGGTAAATTTGAGGTCATTTGGAAATAATGTCACTGTTGCAAAGTTTGTCTATCACTGAGATCTGACAAGTGTAACTGCCAAATTAAAAACAATGAAAGCAATCTTTATCGACTTAAAATGTAAAAAAAAAAAAAAGTGTGTCCAATCTCTTCGTGAAAGAACATCGCCTCAAAAATCCACTTTCAGTCCGACTGTATTTGCTTATTCTCATGCGCAGGAGACGAGCATACAAATACTGTGCAACAAACCTGAACCTGAGTAAATATGGGTATGGAGTCATGTTTTATATGGTTGGTTGGGTCCTTGCCAGGTGCCATTCTATTAGTTCAGGTCCTGGTTGTGCTAAACATTATGCGTAATATCCAATAGGCTCTGAGACTGTGATCAGGAAAGTGCATCTATGGCCCCAAGGTGATACAAGGGCGGGAATTAGAGTGCCGCATGATAGCATACAAGCAATAATACTATTAGCAGTCATGGCAACAATTTGAGCAATTGTTGCAGTTCAAAAATGAAAACAGACTGTATTCCACGCATAATGGCTGAACGCAACAAAAAAGGCAGGCCGACCTAAAATCAAAGACATCTATTCATTCATTTCAAGTTTTAAATCAAGATTAATTTCTTAGTGGCGGTCAAAAGTAGACAATATGCTCAATACCTCAGATTACTTTGCAGCGGCAGCCATTTAGATGCGCTGTCAAAGTGAGTTGCAGTGACAAAATCGGTAGTGGGGTGAGCGAAGTGTGGCGGACGTCAGATACCTATGAGGCTGGCCGTTAGGTTGTTGTTGTGCGAGTGCTTGAGCAGCTCCTTCAGGAAAGCCATTAGGTAGCGGAAAACGTTGCGGTGAGCTCGGGGCAACTGGGAAATCAGCTGTCAATCATCAAAACAGAGATGAGGATTAGCAGTATGTATTCCTGCTGTAAACATCAACACTGGACCAAAAAAAAAAAAAAAAAAAAAAAGAATAGATAATTTATTATATCATGGCACCTGTTTGCAGAGGCGGCTGTCATGGGAGCATTCCAGGCACCGCTGGTAGAGTTCGTAACACACCACCGGCTCCGGCAGCGCCTCCAGGAAGATCAGCAGGGCCTCGGCGACCGAATGGTTGCAACCAGCTGCGTGACTAGTCAGGGAAAAAACAATCGCCGACAAAGGTCCGGTTACCAGATCTTTCACCAGTCCTGTTCTCTGGGTTAGAATGATGAGTGGGCGTGATCCATTCATCCATCATTATGGAGGAATCTGGCTTCTGCCCTTGCTTGAGGACCTTTCAAAAGCTACAAGCTAACATTTCTCAATGTTACCACTGCTGCGCCGACATGATGCAAACTCATCATGATAACAAAAGACGCATCAAAGTCCGTCTAAAAAATGAAGAATGTGAGCGCGTGCGTTTCTTAAGATTGCTCATGTAGTGAGTCAGCGACTGGAGGCTGCATAATTAAGGATACGGATGGAGTCTGGGATGCTGGTGTCCAGACAGTCAATTAGACTCTGCAGCTCCTCCTGTAAGCCCGGTGTCTGGAACAGGTCCTCCTAGGATACACAGAGGTAAATGTGGGATGATCGTAAGTACACGGGGGTCCAATTAGTGTCACAAAATGAGAGGACGCAAGATGTAGGACGCACTCTTCTGAAAATAGAATACTGCGAAAAGTAATAAATTAGCCATCTGGTTGCTTTGTCTACAAAATATCTGGTATCGGAATTAAAATGTTCATCACAGTTTCTAAAGTGATGCCTTCAAAAGTGACCAGATGTCCAGAGCCAGAAGAGCTTCAGTTTGTTGATATAACTGAAAGCATATAAAACAACTATCTGTGTTCATATGTTGAACAACTCATAATTCTCACATGGATTCTGTCTCCTTTTTTTTTTTTTGCAGAAAGTGTTTTTTCATTTTTAATCTTCTCACCTGATCACAAGACTTGGTGAAGAGGTGGTTGACCAGAATCCACACTTCCTTGGGGATCTTCAGAGGTTTGTCCTCGGAACTTTCCCCGTCCATCAATAGGAAGCTCACCTTGGACCTTTCCTGATGGCAGAAACACAGAAACTGTAACACACATATGTCTTCATCACAAGCATAAACCTAAAAAAAAAAAAAGGGGGAAACTGCTGTGATTTCATGACAATAATCCCACATTATGTGATTTGTGTAACAGAGGCTAGTAGAATTACTGCATACGACACATTTGATCAATCAGAGATGCAGTGGGACCAACGGGGAAGTCAACATTATCTCTGAGGACCTGAAGGAGAGCCATTTTACTGAGAGCAGTAGTTAGCAGGCTCGCTGAATCTGGAAATGGACCTAAGACAGAGAGATCCAAAAATAACTGCAGCTGGTAAGGCTGCGGATAAAAAGCAGGAGAAACCAGAGAGGCCCTTTAACAGGAGGCTATGCTAACATGCAGAGACAATCTGAAACCCAAAGCAGAGCTACAGTGTGCTAAATCTTCCAGAGGGGATTAAAGACAGGCAGAACCTTAATGTAATGTGTAGTGCATCCGCTGTAAAACACAGATCCCACTTTATATTCCAAGTAGTCTCTGTTTACTCAGGCAGCCAGTTTCACTGATTAGCAGCTAGCCACGAAATGGAAGAGGGAACTTTGGCTTTAGGCTTCATACGGGTGTTCCGAGCTTAGCTGAACAGGCCCTCACACTTAAGTCGCATTAGCTTTAATCATGTGTTTTATGTGGTGGGTGACCTGCTGTGAAATGAGACTGTGTGTATGTGTGTGTGGGGCAAATTTTCATTGGACTGCTGTACCCTGCCCTCACTGAAGCATGGAAGATTTAATGGGCGACTGAGTCATAAACACCGATTATAACAAAGCTGGCAGGGTCTCGTCTGCTTTCCTGAGAGTTACCAGTTCCTGCGATTGTCAGCGCCATTAATTTTTCAGGCGAGTTGGCGTTTCAATAATCCGCAGTGAAAACACCACACATTTCCTATACTAGGCTGTCCACTACTTTTCCTGTTTGGTCCACTAAATGTCAGGCAAATTGTGATGAGCATCCTTAACCCCTTTTCTAAGACATAATTAGGTCTGAAACTAACTTACTTACCTACAACACTTTACATTCACTGCAGATTAATCTGCTAATCATTTTATCGTCATTTGGCATCATTCGATTAGTGGTTTGGTCTACAGAATTATGAAAAATGTAAATAAATGTTTCCAGAATGTTCCCAAGATACTGAAATATTCACATTTCAGAGGCTGCAATCAGAGACTTGACTGTTTTTTTTTTCCTTTAGCAAAATACATTAAGTGCCAATCGATTAATTTGTGTAACAACTCATGAATCAGTAAATTGTTGCAGGCCTGCACGTGATGCATGAAAACCTACAGATATTCATGAAGTCCAGTAAGAAGCTGGAACTGAGGAGTGCAAATAAGAAAACAATCATTTACTAAAGCGATTGGCGGTTAAAATG
>CAAKHG010033863.1:21450-37485 GCA_901007715.1 Dactylopterus volitans
AAAATGCTGTCAAACAAGAAAATCGATTAATTGATTCAGTTCTAAACTGAGTGACTTTCGGTGATAGAATTTGCTGACATGACTGATTCTAACATAAAATGGGCCTAGTTTCCATTTCTGACAAAAACAACTGCAGGAAGGTCCATCAGGGGAGCCACTTAATAACACCTCTTGCTACTGGGATACGATTGACCTTGTTTTTGCCTGATAGCCGTTCATTACCCATGTTAATATTTTACCTTTTCCATGAAGCTGTCCTCTCCCTGAGCAAGAAGTCAGCCCACAACCACAGTGAAGAATTGGAAAGGAATTGTCAAGGCAAGGAGAGGCGATGGGAGGGAAACCAAAGAAGACAGCAGAAGATAGGACTATGCATCAGAATCAGAAAAGGTGGACAGATTATGGATTGCATAAATCATTTCATCCAAATACACAAGGGCAGGTGGGAAAGTGGAGACGCTTGAGCCGAACTCAAGGAGTGAGGAATGATGCCAGCGCTACATCACAGCCAGATCAGATAAAAAAATAGAAATAATGGAAGCAGACAGAAGTACACATGTAAATATTATTCATGTGAAACAGGCTAAACTGGGTCGAGCCTAACCTGAGTCAGTTCTCCCTTCTTCCTTGGGAGCTCCCTTCCCTTTTTTAGTTTGTTTTTGCTACTTCCTTGTTCCTCTGGCCCCTTTCTTGGTCAGAAATATACACGTTGAGACATTTTATCCTCTCCATAAATAGGCTCTTTCTGTGGCTGAGTTCACCCCCGAGGGAGTGAACAAGCCCTCACATGCCCTCGCTCAGGTTTCAGGTGAACAGCGACAGCAAGAGGACCAGCCGTAACGCCGCCGTCTGAGCGGGTCGGCGCAGAGAGCTTTATGTTTCAAAGCCAACTAATCTGTGTGGAAATGCGCGTTTCTCCACCAACCCTAATCAAAGCAAAACATCCCGACTGCATTTCACTCGCGTGCCACTGGAAAAGCTTCCCCTCACCAAGTCGATCAGTTTGGTGATGGGGATCTCTCGGATGGGCTTCTTCATTCGGCACAGAGTCTCCAGTGAGGTGCCGAAGCAGCTGGGTAGGTAATTGCCGGATATGGTGATGAAGTAGTCCTTTCCACGGTCCAGATGAAGCACCAGAATATCCTCTATGGAGTCCTCTCCAGAGTTAAGCAGCGTGACAGAGTCTTTACTGACATACACCTCCAGGTAGATCTCCAGGTTCTCGTCTGCTCGGATAAAGGAGAGGTTGACTGGTGACCACAGCAAGAAGAGATCTGACTTTATATTCTCCCTTTAACAAATTACACTAATGTTCTTTCAGCCTTTTTCTATACAAGAAGGGAGAAGGTTAATTCTTCCGTAATTTCGATGGGAGCTCAAATATTTGAAGATTCCTAATTTGGTGAAATAACCCGTTTGCCAACTTTGCTGGATGGCAAAAGAGTAAATGCGATGCAGGACTGGAAATCATAATTACAGCTGTGAACCTAATATCTTTGAACAAGTAAGTTGTCCTGAAGAGACGTAACTAAATGTGTAATTCTCCCTTCTGCCTTTCAACTCCAATAATTACAATACCATATGATCACAGACCAGTTCCAGGGGAAAAAAAAAAAGCTGATGGACGCACGAAAACTGGAGGGGAATTATGATGATGAAAAGTACTTACTGGGCTCTAAGAATCCATCGCTTGGCTCGGCGCGCAGCCAAGGCTTGCAGTACTGCGAGTCATTGAGTTTGGGGATGAAGGCGAAGTGACAGGGGACCTGCCCGTCGTTCTTTATTATGAAGCGTTCCCTCTGAAGCTGCCGGAATTTCACGTTCTCAAATGTGAACTGCAGGGACGGAGAGAGAGAGAGAGAGAGCCGACATTTATCACGTTCCGCGTGACTCGATCCGGGACACAACTATAAAACGCTGATTGATGCTTCATGTCACATTGCCCAGAAAAACAGAAGAATAATCTATCATTTGGGTGCGTGTGTTGGTGATTTCTTACGTCTCTTCTGCTCAGAGACACAGACGGAAGGAAGTCGTTCTCCATTCTGTCCATCGCCCGGACAATCTCCTCGAATACCTTCTTGTGGCGCTGTTCATTTACCACCTTCACCTGTTGCACAAACACAGGGGCTACACTTCACGCACAACTGAATCTATTCTATTATAATGGGGTTCTTTTTAATTAAAAAAGTTGATTTTTACCATCACAAACACATGAAATGTTAAACAGAGCTGTGCGAGGAAGTGCATGGTCTTTATTTAACCACGGTGCTTCTTACCCCAATAGTGAAGAGAGAGCTGACGGGTTTGTGGTCGCTTGTTTGCAGCTCCATGTGACTCCGGTACTTGAGCTGCTTGACATTCTTGCCCCTCCACAGGATTCTGTCGCACCAGGCCGGGACACGGCACTTCCCACTGAAGGAGACAGTTTCAGAGGCTCGGTCGGGGGGGTCACACATCACGGACGCAGGCAGAACTGCTGACTCTTATTTGTGCAATGATAAAGGCAGGAAATGGCTGCCTCACTCTTAAAATTTGATGGCAATGTGCTCAGGAAACTCTGGCAGAAGGCCTGCGCATTCACTTATTAAAATACGACAACATTTGCTTTTACCTTGAGTCCCATCGATCCGTTTTGGGGTCGTACTTGTACGTGGGAATGAAGTTAATGTCTCCCTCCATGAAGTCAGTGAAGGCTCTTTTGGTCTGCCTCTGAATGTTGAGCTGCGTGCGAACAAGCAGAAATATGACCGACTGTTATTGGAGAATTACTGCAAACCAGCTCTACATTTTGAAATCTTGAGTCGATTTTTTTAACTAAATCCAAAAACTTGAAACAATAACTGGTCACTTATTCGGGAAAATAGTCATGAAATTAACTGACAGTAAAAAAAATAAATAAATAAAAACTTAAATGTTTTCTTAAACAACATCAATTTTGGCTGCATCTGTAATAACATTTCAAGTGTGGGCTGTTATCGCTTAAGTACAAATATCAAACTATCCCACCTGATCAACTTCCTGAAGCTTCTTTAGCTCGTTAAGAGAAATTAGCTGTTTGACCTCACCAGCATCATACATGAACAGACGATAGTTCAAATCCCCAAGCCAGATTACCACACTAAAATGCACACAAAAAGCCAGAGTGAGCATCATGTTATTCAACAAGGGAAGCAGATTTGTAGTGCATTCAGGTTAATCAAATTTTGAACTGGAATTAATTCATTAGCACTGGAGAATGTTGAAAATATGAAGGAAAGAAACAGTTTACACATTCACAGTACGGATATGAAAGATGGAGGAACTCACTCATGCTTGACGATACTTAGTGGGGGGTAATCCAGTAAGTGGAAGGTCATGCGGGCACATATGTCTTTATAGTCCTGGTTGCGGCGCTCAAAGTCCTCCACATGTGCTGCTAGATGGGAGTTGACGATGCAGAAGCTGGTGTTGTGGAAAACAAACCGCACTGCTACTCCTCCTTTGTTTCCCTGGGGGAAAAAAACAAAAACAAAACATCAAAAAACAGCCTTAATTTCTGAGAGAAATTTATTGACATGGATCCTGCACTTTTTTCAGCATCAAACCGGAATGACCGCCCTGCGGTTGTATGGCTCTGCCAGAAACTCAAGTTGCAGGCTACATCCATTTCTGTCCATTATATATATATAGTGAAAACTTGCGTTGCAATAAACTGTATCAGATGTACAGATTAAATGAAATTAATCACTACTTCATTCCAACCTATAGGAGATTTGTCTAAAATGTTATCATAATCAGTGTGTGACTTATACTTCCAAATATTTTTTGTGACATCACAAATACCTTGACCCCACTGAGCTCAGGCTGACATTTTGTGCAAAGGTGTGAGGAATTTCCCTCAAAGTGTTTTCTGAGAACTCACATTCACAAATTCAAAGTTGCCTTGACCTTTGACCTCTCACAACTAAAACGGAATTAGTTCAGCTTTGAGCCTTAGGTGACGAACGGCTGGACAACCCAATTGCATAATGTCTTTGACCACAGCCAGGTTGAAAAAAAAATCACAGATACATGTATCAGGTTGTCGTTGGTCTCTATCTGTGGAGTCTGAACAAACCATTTTTCCCATGATTCCGGTCCCCACATGCTCCGCAGCCACTTCTTTGATATGATTCTTGTGTATCTTGTTGACAAAGACCACCAGCATCATTCCAACTAGCCGTATGATGCGAACCTGCAGACAGATAACAAAGCAAGTTAGTACCGGTGAAGTTCTCTTTTTTGCCAGCATACAAATCTATGTAGTTACAGAAATGATCAAACCCAATAATCTGATGAAATATGGAATAATGCATCTCTTCCACTCACCCTCTTGTACCTGGCTTTTGGGTGTAAGCCCCTCTCAATAGCTTCTACCCACAGCTGCTCCCTGGACGAGTCCATGTAGAAGAAAGCCTCGGTGCTCAGGTCCAATTCTTGAAAACTAAAAGGAGAACAACCAGGTTTGACGTTCACAGGTCCGAGAGCAGAAAGCGACATGATCCACACCGACGGAGAAAAATAGTGATGCGCGATAAAATTTGCACCGACCCCAGAGCGTAAATATCAGGAGGTTCCGCGTCACAGCAGAGCCACGGCTCAAGGCTGCTGTCTGGAGACTGGCCGTTCACGTTCCACGTACCTGTGAAAAACCTGCAGAGGCGGCAGCCAGTGTTTATGCAGAGTGTGTGTTCGCAGGGGCAGCGGCGACGCCATCTCTTAAATAACAGCTGCCGTCTCCATGTCATCCAAGAACAAAAAGGAGCCACTCACCTGAAGCTTCTGATGTCCACGTACTCGTTCTCCTTCTTTCCAAGGCGGTGTTTGATGAGGTATTCTCTTTGTCCCGCCTGGCTGGAGAACATGGCCTGCCTCATGGTGTTTGTGGTGGGGCTGTCGCACCAAGATGGCGGCCTGTCCACTCGATCAAAGCCAGATCTGAAACTACTGCAATAGAGAAAGGAGCTTAGATCCAAACCGGCATCTTTCCCTGTGGTTCCGGCAAACCTGGCCTTCTACAGCTGCGGGTGAACTTACTCTGGCCGGGTGCTGCCGATGAAGGCGCCGTCTTTGGCCTGGGAGGAGACGGCTCTCTCTTTAGGGATTGGTGCAGGAGGCAGAGGATTGGATGGAGTGTAGGAGGCCTTGCGGGGAGGCAGAGGCGGAACGGGAGGCGGCTCCCTGGAGGCGACTATCCTGTTCTGGTGGTTCTTCTTCTCCTCCACTTTGAGCGCGTGATTGAAGCTGTCCTCGAAGCCAAAGTCTGACGCCAGTGACTGAGCAGGATCTGAAGGAATAGCAAAGAGCAGAGGATTCAGTCTAGCAGCTGGAGCAGCTAATTCTGCAGGCGGCTTTCAAGCGAGGCGCGATATGGGTGCGCGTGTATATATCAGACTGACTGGTTGCAGTGTTGTTGTTGAGGGTGGGAGGCAGCGCGCTGGTCGATTTGGGCGGGTTGACCCCAGAGCTCAGAGAATTAGCATTCTTGCTTCCTCTTTGAGGCGGGATGGGCACTGGGCCTCTCTGGGTTATTTGCGCTAGGGGCTCCATTGCTTTGGGTCTTGCCGGTTTGGATTCAGCTGAGAAACAAGATTCACAAATACGAACAATTAGTAAAGCACGAATGCAGCATTTAACACACTTGGTGGAAGCATGTTCCCAGGAATTGTCTTGAGCGATGGAAAAAAAAAAAAAAGAATTAAACAGTATGTTCAAGGCAAACAAGGCCGTCAAGACCTGGTATGACTTAAATGAATTATGAAATGTTTACTTATGTAAATTCACATCCGGCTTCAAAAAAAAAAAAAACACCAATAAAGATGAGCAGATCCATGTTGCCAATGCAGGAAATGGTGGATTCTAAGAGCAGCAGCTGACAGGTAGCGTGTGGGTTAACAGTAGGTGGAACGCAGCACGGTTCCACTCCAGAGATGTTCGAGTCCGTCGCTTGTGAATGAAAGCGAACGCGGCGCAGCCAAACTGACTGGAAACGCCATTTGCAGAAAAACAACCATGACTCACTGACCTACTAAGATTCATACGCAAAAACATTATGATATTCATCCGGGCTCTTGGTTAGTGACAGAACATGGCACTGAAAGCCGGTATTTGGACCCGCCAAAAGAATCTCACAAGGCAGAGCTACATTTAATATCTTTATCCTCCTTATATACAAATAAAGATAATCACATCGATCTCTCAAATTCTACAGCGTAACACACACACACCTTTCCGGACATGTTTCCACCCGCATGCTGGCTTCATATCTTTCATCTCTGCACAGCTCACTGCGTGGAGCTGGAGGACCGCGTGCTGGATTAGCATAAAAGTGATAGCCGTAATCCACCAGCGGCGTGTGTAACGTATGCGCCGCGCCACCCTTTATGCTGACTGAGCCGCCGCGCTGACGATGCGGGGCGGCCGTCGGCAGTTCATCGCCACCCTTTAGTTTGAGGTCGAGTTTCTTTCGGAAGCGCTATTGAGCCGGCCCGTTTTTGTGCAAATCACATGCAAAATAGTTCACATAAATCCTGCTTCTGTTGTGACCGAACAGGTCGGGAGGTAACCAAAAATTCTACCTGCCTTCAAATGTTTCAAAAGGACAGGAGCAGAAGGGTAAATAGATCATTTTCAAATTTTTCTGCGAGCACAAGAACACCAGGACGAGGACCATTTGGAGCACACGCAAAGTCCGTGGAGGAAGCTGAAAATGCTTCATTCCACTCTCCTTCAATATACTGTACGCTGTATATTGGCACACCTCCGTGGGGACTTTTGAGGGTTGGCATCTTTTGAGCTGCGAGTGAGTCATCATTTATTGCACCCTGCTATGGCAGTAAACGTTTCTTTTCTGTTACTCTAAGAGCCAATATCTTATCACCACATACCCGATAAAATGAATGTAAAGTAGATCACTCTTGCCCAACGCTACTATATCCTTTTGTCCTCATGTACACTCACTGCCAAGGCCAGCTTGTAATTTTGACGATCATTAAGAAACTTCGCTGTCGTTGTGGGGTTTTCAGAAAAATAACGTCCGGTCATACGGCTAAAATATAGATGTATGTGCGAGTGGCAGCGAAACGATTTGAGCTTCAGTTTTTTTTTTTCCCTGCTTGGTGATTTTCAAAAATGACAAACGGCCAAATGAATCCCTCCGCCGGTGAATAGGGTGAAAGAATAAACACTGAAAATCGTCAATCAATGTGCGGTGTAATGCACCCTTAGTAAATAAATGTTAGATGAATGGCTAAATAATTTATCGTCCCACTTTTTCCGACGACCGGCAGACAGTGGCGTCCTACCTTGTTGTTGAGCACTCTTCACCTGGGTGAGGAAAGTCTGAGTGCGTTCATCATCCTGGAGTTCCAACAGCAGCTCGGGTCCTTTTTCTCCTTTAATTCGTATCCTGACACTGGCTAGGGAGATACACACATGTTGGGCACCTTTAGGGCCTAGCAAACACGCCGGCATCGCAAACTGTGTCGGAAACAAAGGATAGTGACTTAACAGTGAACCCATTCAGCATTCTTTCAGAGAGCCGTGGCAACTCATGACCGGCATCTGCTACTAAATAAAGATGTAAACGCTTGGCTGAAGGCATGCTCTAAAAATGTAGCCTGGTTGGATAAGGTCTGAACAGCAGTAAATGCTATGATTTGGCCTGCTCTAGTTCCCACAACAGGCCACGCGTGTTTACAGGACAAAAATACATTTTGTCTGTGTGGCCGCACTTTGAAAGCAAAGCTGAAAAGTACTTACAATCTGCTGAGAAGTCAATAAGAAGAGCCTCCTCAGCCTCTGAAGTGAAAAAGAAGAGAGATTGAATGGCGCCTTTGCAGTTCAAAGGTCCGCGGTGGGTGTTACTATTTAAACAGGAAGTTGTATGTTAATTTTAAATCACGTTTAAGTTAAAAAAAAAAAAAAAAAAAAAAGCACTTTCACGCCACGATGACGCTGTGACGGAGTAATCACTAATGCTACTATTTCTGGAAGTTCAACAATGTGCCCCTTGACCACAGATGGTGGTGGGGTGATTCTTCTAACAGTCCGAGAAGAATCCAAAAGAAAAGATATACAAGTTGGACACAAGTCACCACAGTTACCTACTGCCTTTATTTGTGTATTAGACTATATATTCACTATACATAAGCCAATCCTTGACGCCATTTAGCACAAAAAAAGTCACATACCTTTCACAAGTTCAAATTTTTCATTGATGGGTATAGACAGCTGAGCCACTGGACGAGACACAACGGCATCAGGGGTGGCCAAAACACCCAATCTGGACGAGAACAGCACAGACGCCCTCTTAAACATGATCTCTGTGACATTTTTTGATGGTTTCAGAGGACCGAAAAACGATGTGAAACATATATTAATTGCTTGCAGCAATTTCTGATTTTCTCGTGACAGCCGTTCGCAAGCAGTGAAAATCGAGTTCCATGCACAGCATTCAACAGGAAAATATTAGAACAACATCTCAGATGCAATATTGGTAAATGTGCAATTAGGGGGTTGGATTAAAATTATTAGTCGGTAAAATAGTGAACATTCTGAAATGTATGTGCACACATGCAGAAACATCCTTTGGTCTAATGCGCAGTCCTGTTGCTTTGGTTAAAAAATAATAATAAAACAATTAAATCAAAATAAAAGCCTTCCGCTGTGGTGGTGGTGAACATTCTCAGCGGACTTGTGCAAATAAATAAATCAGAGCGGGCGTCTTCAAAATCTGATATAGGTGGGGTCATATTCCACTCCAACAATGGTTGAGCAAGAGCCAGGGCCGAGGCGCAATACTGGGCACTGCCCACGCTTCCTGTCCACGACACAATAAGACTGCTATTGTTGACCGGAGGTATAGGACCCAGCGCTGCGCGACTCGACGTGTCAGAGGGACTCACGGTAGCCATGACTCAGCACGGAGCCCCTCATCAGTACCACGACGACTGGCACAGAGCTCCGGTGAGTGGCGGGAGCATATTTTCATGGGGTCCGCTCACAAAAGGAGATGACGGGAATGGCGGCATTGCCTGGGTGCAGACACGGGCCCGTCGTAAAGATGGCATTCACGACCAGCCAGCACAATGCCAGTCAGACGAGCTCCGGATGTAGCGAGGCGGATATGATCGCATTCCAGCCATGACGCATTTGCACTTAGCTGGATAACATGTCTGGGTGAAAGATAACTGGTGCTCTAAAAGAGATATTCGCCTAATAAAACACAAAACGTAGCCTCAAAAATGAGATGAATAAATGAACCCGGGGCCAGGTGGACTTTTCTTCGCAATTACTGTGTTTTTTCCGATTGTGCTATCAGGTGATAATAAATGTAGGTTTGACAGACGGGTGCAAAAACGCGAAACAAGCACCGTCATATTTCGACTGGTTTCAACCGCAGGGACGTGGTATCGCCATGTGCTCCTCACCTGAAGCAGATGTCATACTGCTCCAGGTGTATGGTACAATATTTGTACAGCCGTGACAGCGGCATTTTTTTTTTTTTTTTTTTTTTTGCCTGTCAGTTCTTCTCTTGAGTTAAGCGCGCGCGCGTGTGTGTGTGAGTGCGTTTAACACAGTTAGCCGAGCACGAAGCTTGTGTTCCCATGTGAGTCTCATTACAGCCGAGGACAACGTGGAGGAATCCTGGCTAATGAGCAGTGAGCTGGCTGCTGGTGAGGCTAATTGCCCTCTCCCTCATGCCGCTGCGCACCACAACCTGCCTCAAACACAAACAGCCCCGACGGTTCTAACACACCCGCCGGCGTCGCGCCACGACATAACCTCCAACGGAACAAATGCTGGAGCCTCCGAGTGGGCTGCTTTTTTTTTTTTTCGCACATGTGACTCTCAGATAAAGCCAACAGAGGGAAAATCTGATTTGGCAGCGGGGGCGAGGGTGGAGAAAGCCTGACCCGTCGGCTGCTGCTGCTGCTGGTGGTGGACCTGCGGTAAACTCTCCATGAATGGAGGTTAGTTCTGCTGATTAACCGGATCAGTGCGGCTTGCTGGGCAACACAAGTCTGCAACTGACCTGACGGATATCTGCAGGATATTGTTGTCTCAGTGGGGCTGCAATGACACCCGTTTTATTGCCAGAGTCTGTGACTATAAGAAAGACTCAGATGTGCTGTAAAGCTCTGAGATCTGCGGAATTCATGAAATCATTTCTTAGAGCTTATTTTATAAAACAAACATTTATCACCAACCCTCTAAACATTCCTTTTCTGTTCAGCTGCTATCTTGTGTCACTGCTGGGTATGTATTTATTACCATTATTATTTTTTGGTTCAACCAAAGTGCTTGATGCATTTGTTTTGAAAACTTAAGTATGAATAATAAGACTAAATATACATGATAAAATACTTTTTTTTCATTTAAATAAAAGATGCACGTTAAAACCATTTGTGTATTTGGCCTGGTGCTCTGTAAAATAGGCAAAAACATGAGCTAATTTAATTTAAAATGTCTCAATTGTGCAGTTAGACCTGATTAATTCTGTTGCATAATGCCCCTCTAACAATATACCGCTTCTCTGATTGCAGTCACCCTAACAGCGGGCAAGACAACAAGCTTTGTAATCTAATAATCAAATTGCTGAATCTGTTTTATAGACTATATCTAATGCCATATTGACAAAGAGTAATTTGCATGTTAAAAAGCTGGGGGGTTTTTCCCCCAGTCCAGCCTAAAAAAAAACACACCAGCACAGCTATATCCTCATTTCACCAGTTGAAGAGACCTCCAAAGCAAGTACCTGAACCCAGTAACAGAAGATGACGTCAACTACTTGGGTTTCTTCTGAATAAAGCAGATGCTAAAAGAAGAGGAAGAGGAGGAGGAGGAGGAGGATGCTGCTGGCGGCGAACACATCCCCCACAAACACAGGGGGAGAACCTTCCACACCGCATCTACCTACAGCCCAACAGAGGGAAACCCATGTTCTCTGATACTTACACAAACTCTCCACCGCGCTCAATTAGTGACAGCAGTCTGGGCTCCTTCTGGCCAGACCTCAGCTCCTGACCTCTCACAGTGTGAGCAGCGCAATCAAGGAATTATCGGGACTGAGGATGAGAAGAGCGCCTGGACATGGTGGCGAGGCACTGACATCACATTGTTAACAACTGCACCTTCGCTGGCTCTGCGTGTTAGGCTGGCGGGGGGGTTAATCTGAAGACACTCGGAAGTGGTGCATTTATTTTGGTTTGCTTTATTTATTTATTTCTGCTGGTTAGTAGAAGCCATGCTAATTGAAGGTAATTACTGTGAATAATGACAAAACCAAAAGAAAGTGGATAAGTTGGTTAGTGACAGCCAGCGTTGCTTTAATTGAATCTTGGCTGTTGTTTTTTTTTTTAAGAGCAACGTGATTTCACAGGGTGAGACAGGTTAGCAGGGAGCTCAACTGCTGCTACAACAACAACAAAATCAACAAAATTCCAAAAGCATTTGTCAAATGATTTCGTCCAGTTAGCCAAATTTGTGACTGACATTACCTGAGAGACCACCTCCACATGCTAGCGCTAGCCGACACGCTAGAACATACCATTAATATATATATTTATATTTTTTTTAAAAAAAGGATATTGCCAAGCACTCCTCGTCGCATATCCCCAAAGAGGAATCCATTCTTACCGATTTACAGTTCGGGGTCGTTTATCATTAGGAACCGATATCGTGTCGTTTCCGTCCAGCCGCGACGACGGAGAAAGTTAAATCCCCGCCCGGTGCGGCAGGAGCGGCGGCGGCGGCGGCGGCCTTCCGGGGTTGGTCGCCAATGCTAACCGCTCGTTAGCCAGCTGTTGTGGCCGCTTGATGGGGGACATTCAGCGGAGCCGAGAAGTCAAAGTGTCCCGGCTAGCTTGCGCCATTCCGCCCTCCCAAAGAAGGGGGGGGGGGGAAAAAAACGCGGCGAGGGAACCGGGAAGTCTCTTCCCTGTCGCCGGGCTGGTCCGGCAGGAGAGCGGGCTGTTCGCGGCTAACGTAGGTGAGCGGCGCTCCAGTGCGCGGCGGTGCGGGCGCTCCCTGCCAGTTCTGCCTCCCTCTCTCCCCGCATAGTTCTCGGCTTCATCCTGGACTCGTTTTTTTTTTTTTTTTGGTTTCCTTCCGCGGTTGGCAGCGAGCATCCCGCTGCTTATCGCCACCTCCTGCCTCGGAGTATGAAGCAAACATTTTTAAAAAAAAATTCCAAAATGAGTACCTTTTTTTCTATTTTCTTCCTTTTTGTTCCTATTTGAATTTCATTCTGTTTTTTTTTTCATGTTCTTTAACAGGGGAGCCTACTTTTCCGTGTCGGCGGATGTGCACATGCGTGAGTGGCAAACGTGCGCGCGTCGTGTCCCAGGCTCCTCTGCACGTTGCCTGGCCTGTTTTGCACGAACAGCCAAAACACTGTGACCACTGCACGTTAACTCCACTCAAATCAGCTTTATTTAGCATTTGAGAACAACCACGGCCTCAACAAAGCGCCGCAAAACGAATAGACGGAGTCCACAGAGACGTAAAACAATTAAAAAGAACAAGAACATACTATAGAATATAATGCCACGGCCCTGCAATAGATTCTCCCCTTAGGGGGAGTGTTATGTTGAATTTTCATTGAATCTGTTTCAGAGAGACGTTGACACACCCACACGTCATCTTAACAAAAGGAAGTACGAAACTATTTGACCGCATGATGTGGGTTGATGCCTATGCTATGTGTGTGTGTGTGTGTGTGTGTGTGTGTGTGTGCGCGTGCTAGGGTAGAGGTGGTGAGAGTAAGGAGCTTGGAAATTCATTGTACCAGTGACTGTCCTCACAAAGATAGAAGTGCAAGGACGCGTGTGACAAGAGAAATTTGACGTGGTCGCTAGACGCAAAAGGAGTAAATACAGCAATTAGCCATAACATTATGACCACCAGATGTTTACCATAGAACTTCACGCAACAGCCCTGTAATACATTTTCCCTTCAGGAGGAGTTTTATGCTGAATTTCTACTGAATCTTGAACCATTGACGTAATTTCATTGTTATTTCATGATTGTTTCATGATTGTCCCCAATATTATGGCCATTGCACTTGAATCCATGTGGGTGGCAAAATATTAGGGACACCTCTCAGTATAACCCAGCACAGTTCAACAGCATCACAAATTACAGTCCCGATTACAGTCATTGAAATATGTCAGCGCTTGAAGATTTAATAGAAATTCAGCATAAAACTCCTCCTGAAGGGAAAATTTATTACAGGGCTGTTGCATGAAGTTTGATGGTAAACATCCGGTGGTCATAATGTTATGGCTAATTGCTGTATTTGCTCCTTTTGTGTCCAGTGACCACGTCAAATTTCTCTTGTCAAAACATCCTCGTGCTTCTATCTTTGTGAAGACATTCACTGAGACAATGAATCTCCAAGCTCCTTACTCTCACCATCTCTACCCTAGCACGCACACACACGCACAAGCACACGCACACACACAGGCATGAGCCGACATCAGCGGTCAAATACTTTCGTACTTTCTTTTGTTAAGATGACGTGTGGGTGTGTCAAAAATGACTCATCGTTTTCTAGCATGGGCCTCTATGAGCTCCTATATCCTGCTGCTGTTTGTTCTTGGTCTTGCCGGCACTGGCTTCGGGTCTGACGGCCGTTCCAGCATCACAGTACATCTCGCGTATCTCGTATGCCTCTGTCAGTCTTTGCAGCCGGCCCCGCTTGCATTACAACATCCAGTTCTCCTCAGTGCTTCTTGCGGGGGCGATTATGTGTAATCATATGCTGAAATGAACCGAATCCCGAAAGGCCAGAATTTTAAAATGCTTTATTATTATTTTTTCTGTTGAATTCTTGCTGCAACACACAAATGAGCTGCCGCCACCACTTGCTTCCCGGCAAAACAATCGCTGTTATTTAGAATTACGTCCACTGCAACATCCCAGCGGCCTCAACGTTTTTACACAACATCCGACGAGCAAATGAGCAAATGTAGGTGGAGAATAGTTAAGTTAACTGTGGCGGAGTCTTTCGCCACAACTGCTGCTGCGTGAAGCACTTGCGTTAAGGAGCAAAATTGTCTGATGTTAATCTTAATCATGATTACCTGGCAGATTAGGGCTATCTAAGTCTTCTTGAGAGTCAGCAAAGGGCCATATGGATGCTCAAGCAATTTTTTTTTTCTGGAAACGAAGAGCAAATGTGTTTAAATTCAGTCCACAATTTTGCTAGCAAAAGGAGCCTAATTGTTGTAAGACTTAATCTTGTGAATGGCGTAAGGGTTGGAGTCTTGATGCGGCCAGACGTCGCCGTTGGGAAGATCCCTCATCTGCTCCGCCCCTTGATCCGCCGCCTCCACCGCCCGAGCGGCGGGACTGAAGACGTCCGCCATGCGGTAGGACTGCGTGAGGCGGCGGAAGGACGAGGCGTCCGAGACGTCGTCGTCGTCGGAGAGGTCCTCCGTCGGCTCCTTGCCCTGCCCGCGGGAGGCCTTCAGCTCATCGCTCAGGTCAGACACCAGGTCCTTCACGTCCCTCACCAGCGTGGAGCGCAGACCGAACAGGCAGAGCAGGAAGACCAGACCGGCGCAGATGCCAGAGACGAAGTAGAGAGCAACTCGCTCCGGTAGACCTGGAGGAGGGGCGCGCTGTGGTCAAACTAGCCTCAAAACGGGCTGACGTGAGACACAGTGAATTCTAAAGTTGTCCGTAAAACACCCTGCTCGTCTCTGCACCACGTTTCCCGTATTAGTTTTGTGTTGGGGTCCATAAACAAGCCTGACCTACTTCTCCAAAGCTACGGTGTTTTAGACTGACAACTCCAGATATCTAACTTCGCATTCACCAGATTTGTAATCACACATATGTGTCTATTATTTGTCTAAAATTGAATGCAATGGGTTTTGAGACGATCACTCCTTGAGCAGAGATAAGCGAAAGTCACCCTCATCTGGTGTGATTTTCTGTGGTATTTTGCAATTTGAACATGAACATTTGATGGATAAAAGTCATTTTATATGCTTTAGCCCTGAGGTCCTTTAAAACAGTAGGAGACCCTCCCCAAACACGCCCAGACACCCAACCATGTGACTCCAGGGAAGTATATTTTAAACAAACAAAAGCTCTCAATGGCGTCACGACGTTTTGATAATGTACGACTGAAAAAAACCTTACGATGATCAAGAGCTCATGGATGTTTGCCTATCTTGAGCACCTCCCATAATGTGCAGTACTTTAGTCAACGTAGAAAGGAAGAACAATGACCTCCAATTTATCACCCGCCTTGAAAAGAACACTTATAGTGCTACACAGAAATATTATATGACTCAGGCTAAAACATCTGTGCACTCATTTGTGCACAAATGAGAGCACAAAGGGGCCAAAGGATCAAATTGTGAGGCTTGAAATGCATTTTTAAATTGAGAGTATCGATTATTAGTTCTCTGCCTTCCCTCAATCGTTCACACGCTGCTTTAAACCAGTTCAGGACACCATCCTGGTTCTCTGTAGCACAAAAAAACATGTCAAATCTCCCGAGCCGCCCCCTCGAAATTTGATCCATTGACGCACATTTTACATGCCACCCTGGCCTGAGGTCCACAGGCGTCGGTGAACGTACCCAACATTTTTTCTATGATCTCCAGGGAGTTGGTTAAGAGCACGTTTTGAGGCCTGTAGGTGGGGCCAGTGTACCATCCGCCTGCAGGGGAAGAGGGGGGGGGGTCTCGGCTCAGACGCCATTCGAACTGCGCACGCCCCAGAACCCGGCCGCTGTTGGGCTTTGTGCTCACCGTGCGTGTAGTCTGAGATCATGAAGGGATCCGTCGACCCGCGGCCCACGTCTTCCAAAAGGTAGCGGGGCACTAAACGGGAAATGAGAGGTTTTTAATGCGAGGCAGCGGACCACGACGCAGCAGCGAGCGGCTGTACCATCCGGTTTACCGCAAGTGAAGGACACCCGCAGGTGTTTCCTGGTCCCGGGGAAACAGGGGTCCCCGAAGGTTTGAGCATCTGCGATCAGCGAGCAGTTGACCC
>CAAKHG010033863.1:64285-82351 GCA_901007715.1 Dactylopterus volitans
GGGGGGGGGGATGGGGGGGGGGGAGGGGGGGGGGGGGGGGTCGTTTTCCGTTAGAGGACGGTACCGCCTCAGTGTGACAGGTTGTTATGGCGGCCGCGGCGCCATTTTCGGCGCGACACAGAAATTCAACAGGGCGACGCAGACAGAAACAAGAAGGAGAAGAAGAGGGAAAGAATGGCCGACGCGTGAGTCAGGGAAGGTCTGCGCCCCCCCGAGCTGCCACGACATGATCTTTCTGGTCGCCATTTTTGGAAGTAGAAAAAATTGAAGCTGTGGCGGGTGCGGGTTTGTGCTGTTTGGCGTTTTCTGTGCGTGCCGCGCGTCGGATGACGCAGTGGCACTGCAACGATTCTCTCTGACCAATCAGTGGTCTGTAGTGTTGGTACCTGTTCGGCCCTTTTTTGGAACCCCCAGGAGAGCAAGCACTAAAAAAAAAAAAAAAGTGGTAACATGTCCTTCTTCTATGCAAAAGCGCAACCTTGACTTTCATTGAAGCGAAGCGTGTGGGTTGGATCGCATCAGTTAGGCGCTTATCTTTGGCAAATTCTTAAGTCGAAATCCCCTCTTTGCATGACTGTTCCTCCCAGGTAACGTTTGAAGGTGCTTCATTTTTTGTTTTGTTTTTTGTTTTTCCACGACAAACAAGAACTGCTGAGGGATTCATCTGAACTAAACGCTGGGACACTTGAAAGAGGGCTATATGGCTGATTTATCGTTGACAGTGAAACAGGGTCATTCTTTGCGGCCATTATTGACCAGAAAAGCGCGCATGCCGACCGATAACCCTCTCATTGCGTCCCCCCGAGCATATATTGCAACTGTGTTTGAAGACAGGCTTGAAAAAGTGCGTCGCTTGTTATTTTAAAAAAGGGTGGGCACTCGCCAGGTAGCACGAATCAGAGGCCACCTCCAGACCAGGTGCACGGTGGGAAGTGTAGGACTCAGTTTTTGCAGCTCAAATCCCAAGAGGTCATTAAAGTCAGGATGACTCATCCACTGGTGCATTGCATTGATTTTTTTTTTTTTTTTTTTACCAGCTTATTAAAATCTACAAAGTATCGCCAATGCGGTCGTAAAATCAGCAGAACATCCCTCAGAGCCTCGGTTCGTAACGCAGATTTTCTGTCCCGAGACCTGAAGCTTCGAGTCCAATCTGAGATCTGTGACATCACCGGCGCGAATATCTCAGACGTGAGAAAGCGCCGTCGCGGCCACAGAAAATACTTTACTGCCTTTTTCACAGGCTGAGGGGGAAATACGCAACTGATCCTGCAGGAATTTTTTGTAGTGTCCTTTAAATAAAAAAAAAAGAGTGACGTTTGACTAATTTTGTGCTTTTGTTATTGTCTTGCAGATTATGATTAGGAGTATATTTCTATTTTTGGATCGCACCTACGTTTTACAGAATTCAATGCTGCCGTCCATCTGGTGAGTGACCCCCGTCAAAGGTTGAGCCCCGACGCAAACGCCGTGTAGAGCCGATGTCTTTTTTGTGGAGCTGGTGGTGAACGGGCCGCTCTGGTGTGCAGGGACATGGGCCTGGAGCTGTTCAGGTTCTACATCATCAGCGACCTGAAGGTCCAGAGCAAGACCATCGACGGGATCCTGCTGCTCATCGAGCGGGAGCGGAACGGAGAGGCGATAGACCGCAGCCTGTTGAGGAGCCTGTTGAGCATGCTCTCCGACCTGCAGGTAACCTTGCACGTTTCTTGAGTGCCAGAATCACCTAAATTCATTTATTATTAATATATACATATATATATTTTTTTAATATCCTCCGCTGCGGGGAAGGTGCGGCTCTGGCAGCTGTGATGTTTGTAATGACCACCTGCTCGGGCTGTGATGAGATGTCGGGCCGCGCGCGCTGACAGATGGCTTTAATTGAACCCGGTGTTTTCTCCGACCCCTGACAGATTTATCAAGACTCCTTTGAGCAGCGCTTTCTGGAGGAGACAAATCGGCTGTACGCGGCGGAGGGACAGCGGCTGATGCAGGAGCGGGAGGTGATTTACGCGACCCTCCTACTCGCCGCCGTGTGCCTGTTTTTCTGATTCCAGCGAACGTTACGGGGGGGGGGAAACGTAAACGATGAGATTCCACCCCGTCATTCTGGTTTTCCCGGCGTATGAAACACGATTTGCGACACCGGGGCCAGGTCTTTGTGCCAAGGAGAGGAGAGACATCCAACCGCAGCCACGCTCGGAGCATAAATCCGTCAAAGTAGAGGCCAAAACGCCCAGCCGACGGCTTGGCGCGGAGCAAAACTGTATTCTTCTCCACGCGCCTGTGCGCGGAATCGAGATGTCGCTCAGGCTCCTTCTCTTTCCGTTGCGCCTGAGGTCTGCATGAGTGAATCCAGACGCCCGACGCCCCATAAATCCACCGCACTGTCGTCGACACAGTCTAGGTATCATCGCCAGCCTCGAAGTCTGGTGGCAAAACCTACAGGCGCCAAGTCTGAGAACAGAGGTTGAGATTAGTTGTTTTTTTTTTCCCAACACCTACTGTCGTCTGTCGGTTCTCTGCCATGTTGTGGTGGTTAGGGGCGGTTTCATATCAGTCAAAGCGCTGCAATAAATGCTCCCGTCAGGAGGAGTTTTACGTTGAATGTGCTGATTGAATGTGTTTGAGAGAGGTGTCGGCATATTTTAATGGTTGATGTTGGGGATGCGCCGAGAGGCGTCCCTAACATTTTGGCAGGAGAACGCATATGAGTGGGATGACCCACAATAGAAAGGAACGCCTCTCAGTGCAGTTTAATGCCATCACAAGTTACAGTCCCAATAACAATCATTGAAATATGTCGCCTCTGTTAAACAGATTCAGTAAAGATCAACATTAAACCTATTGCAGAGCTGTTGGATTATATTATATGGTAAGCTTGCAGTGGTCATAACGTTATGCTTGATTGGTGCGTGTCAGAAGTGCGCGGCGTATTAATTTGGCTGCTCACAAACCGTATCAAGTACGTGTATGTGTGTTTTAAAACAAAGGTATTTTCCACAGCTCACCTACATTCAGTTCATCAATCAGTTGCTACTGGGTGACAGCGTGTGGATGTGTGATCACTGCGTCTTGCTCCTTTTTGCTTTAGGTACCGGAATATCTCCATCATGTCAACAAGCGCCTGGAGGAGGAGGCCGACAGAGTCATCACATACTTAGACCAGAGCACACAGTGGGTATCGGAGACTTCAGTGTTGAGTCGCCACGGACAGAGTCTTTGTGTGTAACCTTTCTCCCTCCTTTCAGAAAACCTCTCATCGCCACTGTGGAGAAGCAGCTGCTGGGTGAACATCTCACCGCCACCCTGCAAAAAGGTACTGCGGCCATTCTCTACAGGGGAGTCCCATCTAATGGGATCTAATGAGACATTTGACTGTTCTCTGTCTGTGTTTTTGACGCCTGCAGTGCTCATAATCGCAGTTGCAGTTTGTCCCGAGTTTGACTACTTCTTCTGTTGTTGGGAATTCCCAGGTTTGACTCACCTGCTGGACGAAAACAGAATCCAGGATCTGTCTCTTCTCTACCAGCTCTTCAGTCGAGTACGGGGCGGTGTTCAGGTCCTCCTGCAGCACTGGATAGAGTACATAAAGGTGCGTCGTCGCTCATTTTCCCCCTTAAAGTCCGAGGCCGAGATCGATGCAGCGACGCGCTCCGCCTGACGCCGCCGCTCTGAACGTTTCAGGCTTTCGGAAGCACAATCGTGATCAATCCGGAGAAGGACAAGACGATGGTGCAGGAGCTGCTGGACTTCAAAGACAAGGTGGATCACATCATCGACGTGTGCTTCATGAAGAACGAGAAGTTCGTCAACGCCATGAAAGAGGCTTTCGAGACATTCATCAACAAACGGCCAAATAAACCCGCGGAGCTCATAGGTGGGGGGTCTGCGCCGGTGCGCCTGGCGGTCGGTCGGTCGGCGTTCGGTCGGATACGCTCTTCCTAACAAATCGCCTTGTGTTTCCAGCCAAGCACGTGGATTCGAAGCTGCGCGCCGGAAACAAGGAGGCGACAGACGAAGAGCTAGAAAAGATGCTGGATAAGATCATGATTATTTTCAGATTCATCTACGGTAATGTCGGTTGTTTTGGTTTTGGGGGGGTTCCTCCCTCGCTGTGGTTGTTGCTCGACGCGCTGATGCGTTTTCCCGTTTTAGGGAAAGACGTTTTCGAGGCCTTTTACAAGAAGGATCTGGCCAAGAGGTTACTGGTGGGGAAGAGCGCCTCTGTGGACGCCGAAAAGTCGATGCTGTCAAAGCTGAAGCACGGTTGGTTATTTTTTTTTTGTTTCTTTCCCCGTCAGCACGTCACTTTTGTGACGCGCTCCACGCGGAAAAATGAATGGCCCAATCTTGACACCGATCTCCTCCCCTACAGAATGTGGAGCTGCGTTCACCAGCAAACTGGAGGGAATGTTCAAAGACATGGAGCTCTCTAAAGACATCATGGTGCAGTTCAAGCAGGTGAGAACGAGGGAGAGGTAGAATCCCCAGGGATAGAACACTTTTTAATTTTTTTTTTTTTTTTAAATCTTTTATTAGTATACAACACAAACTAGACAAATGGCCGCAGTAAAAACAAATCGGATAAAAAGACATGAAAAACCATACAAGACATGCTAAAAAAGTCAAATTAAGACACATATGGGAAGTGGGGCAGTACTGTACCATTGCAATTAGATTGTTCATTTTATAATCATTTTCAAGTTTATTCGCATGGAAACAGGGTGGCAATGGACTCTTAAAGGGCTGCACAGCACAAGTCCTCCAGCATCTCCTATTTATACCTGTGCGATAATTCCCAAAACTTGGTCCCAATTTATTCCAAAATGATGAGCGGAATCATTAAAAAAAAATTTGCCGTTCGCTCCATTCCAAGAAGATAAAAAAATTCAAGTAATCAAAATCAAAATTCATCAAAATCATTCTTTTAGCAACCAAAAAAACCTGTTAAAGGCCTGTTATTTTTCTTATCTCTCTTCGACCTGCGTTGTGCGACCCCGGGGTTAGAACACACGATACATGAAACTTAAATCCGTGCACCTTTGCAGATGATGAGTTTTTTTTTTTTTTTTACAATGGTTCTTTTTATCCAGTAATATGGGGGATAAAATGATTGCACACATCCCTTCCTGATCGTTCTATCAAGTACTGGATCTTTTACTCAAAACCGCCGTCATTGCAGGTTCCTGAGAAAACACACTCCCACAATCGCATTACGTGTTTTAGTCTGAGTATTTGCTATTCGATCCAGTTTTTTTTTGCTTTTTTTTGACGATGAATCGTGTCTGCGCACGAGATGACAGCTGTCACACGCGTCTCCTCTTTCCGCCTAGTACATGCAGTGCCAAAACATTCCTGGCAACATTGAGCTGACCGTGAACATCCTCACAATGGGTTACTGGCCGACGTACGTCCCGATGGAAGTGCACCTCCCTCCTGAGGTCAGAGCTGAGCAAACACCAAGATTTTCATAAAGCGCTGTTTTGTTTTTGGGTTTTTTTTTTTTTTTTTTTTATAGCCGTAGTAGTAAATATCCAATGTGTTGCTCTGAAACGCCGGCGTTATCTGTGTCCAGATGGTGCGACTGCAGGAGATCTTCAAGACCTTTTACCTGGGCAAACACAGCGGCAGGAAGCTCCAGTGGCAATCAACGCTCGGCCATTGTGTCTTGAAAGCAGAGTTTAAAGAGGTGGATGACTGGTTTTCTCATACCTCTCTGGCGCGTCTCTCGCGCTGGGCAAGCTAAATGGCAACTGTCCCCCTTTTTGATTTGTCTCGCATCAGGGCAAGAAGGAGCTGCAAGTGTCGCTTTTCCAAACGCTTGTGCTGCTGATGTTTAACGAAGGGGAAGAGTTCACCCTGGAGGAGATCAAACTGGCAACGGGAATAGGTACGCTCCATCCCACCGCGGCCTCCTTTTTTTGATGTTGGGGGGGGGGGGGAATAAAACGGGCGCTCTCTGAAACGCGACGCGTCTGCCCCGTGTGGTTTGCAGAGGACAGCGAACTGCGCCGGACGCTGCAGTCGCTGGCGTGCGGGAAGGCTCGCGTCCTCACCAAACTCCCCAAAAGCAAAGACGTGGAGGACGGAGACAAGTTCTCGTGCAACGACGAATTCAAACACAAGCTGTTCCGCATCAAAATAAACCAGATCCAGATGAAAGAAACGGTACGGCCGCGGCGTTGCACTGATTTCCCCCATCATCCGGTTCTTGTCATAATGTCGGGCAGTAATTTCAGCTCATTTGCCCCCCTCTCCTCCAACAGGTGGAGGAGCAAGCCAGCACCACAGAGAGGGTCTTTCAGGATCGGCAGTACCAGATTGACGCCGCGATCGTGCGGATCATGAAGATGAGGAAGACTCTGAGCCATAACCTGCTGATGTCTGAGGTGTACAACCAGCTCAAGTTCCCCGTCAAGGTGACGAGCGCAATCCCGAAATCTTGTTTTTATTTATCGGTGGCTGTAGAGAGCAACAGGAAATGAGGGCAGGAAGCGGTGGATGATGAGCGACAACGATCCACCGCCGGGCCCACATCGGGGCTGCTAAATGGTCTGAGACTGGCTCCGAAGTCAACAGGATGCGCCTCTTGGAGCTATTTTCATAAGAGTGTATTGCATATTTGCCTTGAAAAGCCCAGTGATGCCCTGCAATCATCCATTTTTTTTCCCCTTGCAGGTTGCGGCCGTCCCTTTTTATTTATCACCTAAAACCAGCTGTTATGAAAACGTATACAGTTTGTGCCAGATTTGAGCCGAGTGTGTGTCAAACACTTTTTTTTTTTTTTTTTTTAGTGCTCTCTGGTGGACAAACTTTGAAATTGAGATACTCTTCCGAAATGCACCAAGACGTGATTTTAAGCTTCCTATCCTGCAGTTTATCATCCAAAGTAATGCATGTGCCGACAGCAATATCTGCAAAAGGGCTTAGATCGGCCCTCCTGATTTATCGGTCACATTCAAAAGAGGATGATAAAGACCGTTTTGCTCTGTAGTTTTAATTTAAATCAACTCGTATTCACAAAGAACTCGGCTGGCTTTGTAGTTTTTTCCCCCCATTTAATCCTCAATTTGTTTTTGATGCGAAGCGCCTTCTCTACCTTTGAGATCCTGTTTGTTACTAATTCGTACTGATTTATAAGACAATGCTTAATACTTGCTCCTAAAAGAGGGGCTTTTGTGCGTAGTAAGACACCCCCGAGGAAGCCGAGCCGGCCGACGTGAATCGGATCTTTGTGTTTTGCTTGACAACTCAAAAGCGTTAAAAAATCTCGCCGGCGCGGCTCGCGCCTCCTCCGCTAACATCGGCCTCCCCCTCTGTTCTGCTTTTCCCAGCCTGCTGACTTGAAGAAGAGGATAGAGTCTCTTATTGACAGGGACTATATGGAGCGTGACAAGGAGAACCCCAACCAGTACAACTACGTGGCTTAGAGGACGGGAGAGCGCGACCGGAGAGGAGGGAGGCGCAGACGGGTGACATCGGACTGAAAGCCGCTCTCGAGCGATCAGTCTCTTAGATTTGTTCTCCAGTGGATGTTAACCATTATCATCTTCAACACAGCAACCAACAAGTGAATGGATACTGCTCCACGAGATTTTTTTTTTTTTTCCTTTCGTCAGGGGAGGGCGGGTGGGTCGGGGTTGGGAGGGGGGCGGAAGAGGGGGAGTTCTTGTGATTCTGTGGATTGCATGTCCATCGAAAACAGATTCTTGTCCATATTTCTCAGCGCCGCTGAGAGAACTGGGCAAAACTTGGACAAAGAAGACACCCACATGTTCAGTTTGCTATCTTTTTTTCTTTTCCTTTTTTTTTTTTTTGTTTTTCTTTTTAAATGGAGAGGGAAAATATTTATTTTCAAACCTAGATTCTTCTTTGTCCATTTTGAATCGGTATGCTCTTTGTTATCAAGTCACCTTCCCCCCCCGTTGTTTTTTTTTTTTTTGTTTCGTTTTGTTCACTCAGTATCCCGAGTAAATGCTGACACGCCTGACAAAATGCTCTTAAATGTATCACACGCTGGAAAAGAAAGGATGGAAAAAAAGAAATTAAAAATGATGCTTGTTTCCTAAAGGGCACTGTCAAATGTGGGACTGTTAGACTAACATTCATCGCGGAGAATTGAAAAAACTTGGGTGGTTTACGTGTCAAAACGAAGATTTTTTTTTCCTTTTTTGAACTTTTAAGGCCGTGTAGCCGCCCCCCCCCCCCCTTTTACCCATTTTTCAAAGCTGCATTCACGAACACAAAAAGCAAGAGTTTGTGCCAAGCAAGGAGCACTTGTTTTTTTCTTTTCTTCTTTTTTCTCGTCGTCGTTATTAGAGGGTGTACTCGAGCTGCTAAAACATTTCAGTTGTGCAAAGTGTCCGCCAACAGTCTCCCGTTTGCCATTTCTTTGTACATTTTGTACAGTTCGCACATAACAGAGCTAACCTTTTAAAACATCTCGCAGTCAACTGCTTTTTAGGTTTTTGTTAACCCTTAGAAAGAAAAGCACAAAGATGCCATTTGTTCGCCCGGCCTCCTTCCTTCCTTCCCTCCCTCCCTCCTAAGTGTCATACACACTATTTCTTTGTGAGTGTCCGTGTGGGGCTTGTAGGCTTTGATGACCGTGTGACTGACGAGGAACAACTCGACATGCCCTTGTTCATATGAGTCTGTTAGGGTTTTTTCTTTTTTTTTTCTTTTTTTGGCTTCAGATTAAAATGTTTCAACCGTTTTTTTGCTTTTCTTTCATGTATTGTTTCCTTTCTTTTCCTCTCTCTTTTTTTTTTTTAATTTGATGGTCGACTTTTCTTTGTCATCATCATTATTTAAGCAATCACAACCTGTCGAGTCTTTTTAAATTGTGCGCAGTCCGGTGATCGGACGGTGAAATGGGGAGCAAGGCTCGCCTCTTCCAGGCCTCCCTGCCTCTTCCCCGCCTCCCACCCCTGCCTGCCTCTTCCCCGCCTCCTCCGCCGCCTCCTGCCCGGCCTCACACGTCGGCCCGCCTGGTCATATGACTTCCATTTCCTGGTGCTGTAGTCGGCACTCGCCGCTGCTCCGCTCCAACTCCAAACACCGCTGGCTCGGCTCGGCTCTCCTCTCCCGCGACACGCACACTCCGAACCATGAAACCCACCATGTTCCGATCCGCCGCGCTTGCCTTGCTGCTCACACTCGGAGTCGGTATGTATGTGGAAACGCTCGGTAGTTGCGTTTAAATCCGTGCAGAAAGCGAGGGGCGGGAAGGGAGGAGTGGTGGTGGTGGGAACTGCGAAGTGACGCGATGAAACTTGTGGGATACCCCGGGGCCTGCTGCTCCGGGATAAATGGTTGTTCCTGTGGAAGCGCATTTTAACGGGAATTGTGTATCTGCGTAAATGGGTCGTGCCCGAGAGGGGTCGACTGTGCAGGCCCGAAAACAAAACTCGTGAGCGGCGGACGAGGGTGGGAGAACACCGTAGTCGTGATGTTTTGCTAACGTGGTTAGCTTCCCCTGCTAATTGTTACCTACGTCAATAACATCACCCAAGACATGGCCAGACCGCCGCCTGAAGCCCGGAATAATATTAATAAAAAAAAGTGCATTGATTTGACAGAGCCGCCGTTCGTCTTTTTCGTGCTAAATGGGGCAGCAACCCGAACAAATAACCCGAAAGTAGTTGCCGAAGGTATCGTTTTATAAGTTGGCTAACCCAGCGTCACAAAACGAGCAAGCTAGCGTATGGCAGCGTCGCTGGCTGGGAAACGCTTATTTTGAAAGCAAAAGTTTAAAAAAAAAGAGATGGCGGTCAAATTTGAGCTCTTTTTAAATGACGTCTGAAGATACTTAAATGCTTTCACACACGCGAAAAAAAACAATGTCAACCGTCCTGAAGGACGGACTAAGTTGTTTTGGGACGGCATTTGAGCGTCAAATTCGCATTGCTAAGCGCCTTAGCCTTAGCAACCCACTTGCAGGTTTACAGTAAATGATTAACGTTACGCGGTGAAGCTATGCTAGCTAAATGTTGAGCTAAAGCACCGTGCAGCAAGGGGCACGGATATATATACATATATATCCTTTTTATTGTATAAGACCAATTCTACGTCAAGTACACATTTCAAGTCATGGGAGCATTCTGTTATGTAAATCGCCCATCTGCGCCGCTGGTGCTACCTGCGCTGCCGGGATTAAGCTAGCAAAAGCTAACGTAGGTGACGCCGAGGAGAGGAAAAAAAAAACGTGTGGTCATGTTTCTCACTAGAGGAGCGGAAATATCAAGTCGACAGCATCATGACCGCTGCGCGCCTTCCATAGAATTAACTGCGGTAGCTTCACCCTTCACGAGGATTTTCTTATTTTTTTTTTTTTATCTGTCTGAGAGAGGTGTTGGCGTATTTAAATGATTGTCATCGGGTAAATCTACTGCGTATGATTGGGATGACCCAAATATTAGGGACACCTCCCAGTATAATCCAGTGTAGGGAGAATTTATTCTATAAGTGTTGCAATACATTCTCTGGGAAACATACAGTTGCTTTTTTTTTAATATTTTGGCTGATTAGTAAGGTATAGCGAGAAATGAAATATGAGAGCGATTCTTTTCTGTGACCCACAAAGGAATTTCAGCTATGTTGTCACTGCAAACGCAGTCATACCTTATCACAGACTGTACTTTATTCATGGTTTTTTTTTTTTTTTGGCCCGACTAAAAATTTGCCAACGCATAATTTAGATAAAGTGACTAATGGTGAGAACTGGTCTGTGGTTTGGGGGGGTGGAACAGCACGTTGATAGATGGCGATAGCAGCTTTCTGCTGTTCCTCTCCTCCCCCTTCTGTGGTCGAGTACAGTCACGCTGAGCTCACAGGAAAATGGTCACCTAAGACTGACGTCACACCCGAAAGGACTGAAACTTCTGTCACACATACGACTTGAAAGCTTTTCTTTTTTAATTAACACAATCGCCAAAACCGGTTTTAGGTGGCGTTCTTTGTCTCCGCGTAAATGGGACACAGCTTCTTCTGGTAGGATTTTTTTTTTTCCAGCCGGGCCTCGCCAGTTTGGACTCCTCCCTTCATCTGCGGGCACATAGGCGTCGCTGCGCCGCCCGCCCGCCCCGCGCGGTTCCAGCTGATTTCACAGTTTTCCCATCTGCCGCTTTCCTGTCAATGTGGTCCCGTGTCCCAGAATTGCGGGGGCAGCAAAACAAGCCATCCCTTTGACGGACAAGTCACGCAATAATTGGCCTTTTCCGTCGGTCTTGTGAGCCGCTCCGGTCTGAACTTGTGCACTTGAAATACCGGGGCTTTCTTTTTAGTAGGTCATAGGCTCCGAATACCAATGCGGTGCTTCATTTGGCAATAAATGGTAGACTTTAACAGGCCTTTTACAATCAAATGGAAGTCATTACACTTTGACAGCGGAGCCGCGTTATTGCTGCGCAGATGCGCAGCGCTCCCGCCCACCTCCGATGAAGTGACGGCAGATTTCGAGTTATGGAGAAGGCCCGCGCGTCGCTGCTCGACAGACAGGTCTCATACTCGTTTGCTCCTCCGGTAAAAGGGAAATGTTTTTACAACTGGGTCACCTGGTGTGAGACTGTGTTCACGCCGGGTGATTCATAAACGTTGATTACCTGCGGTTTGTGGGGAGCCGCTGTTCAGCTGATGACAAAGCACAATGTCGAAACAGTGTCGTCAGTCCTGAGTGGACCTTGGCCTGCCCTCGGTTAAATTTATGACGCTTCTACAGCCTGCCTGAACGCGCGCGGCCTCTTTGCAGGGCTTAATTTTTTTCAAATTAGTTCTCACTGCAGATTTCACCGGACTGAGTTGGTGTTGTTTTGCAACAGATGTGTCGGCTCCCGGTCTTTTGATACTGGCGGAGACATGAAGTAAAAAAATAAAAAAAAGTAGGGTGTTAAACTGAGACTGAGCTGATTTCTCTGAAGGGTGACACAAAAGTCATTTCCTCCTGTTTTTTCTTTTTCCAGGCGTCCACCTGTCACGCGGCACCAAGGCGACGGTCAACGACAAAGACGACAAGTTGTGCCTGTTTGCCGAACTCATGGTCAACTTCTCAGTCTCGTATGAAGTCGGCGCCAATAAGGTGGGTCCACCCCCGAGCGCGCCGCAGTGCTTCCACTTTCCCAATGCCGTGTTTTTTTTTTTGTTTGTTTTTTTTTGGTGTCACGGTGTGCCGGTGGAGCGCGGCGGCGAGACCACCTCAGTGGCATCAGAGCAGCGCGGCTCTCGTGCAAGAAACCCCACCTCCCCCACCCCCCCCTCTCGCCATCCTCGAATGGAGGCGACAAAGCAAACAGATTCTCGCTGTTCAGCGCTTTTCAGAATTTTCCTGCTGCATATCCTGTTGCTGTTGTATCCTGCCTTTCCAGCAGCGGGTTATTGTTCTGCAGAAAGCAGCTCTGAGACTTTTTCTTTCCTTTCTCTCTCCTGTTTTTTTTTTTTTTTTTTTAAAATAAAGAAGCCAGGCAATAATTGTCCCTTTGTCACAATTTTAAGCCGCACAGACCATGAGTTAGCAGAGCACAAGGAGAGCAGCTGTTTGCCAGCTAGCGGTTTACTGTAGCGGGCCGCTTCTTGTTTTATTACCTCCGCAAACATACTGTATGAGCTGCAATGAAAAACTACTGTCCTGGTTTGCAGACTCATTTATGTTGACCTGGTCACTGAGAGATTTGCTGTATTTCCCGCGCTGCTCCTCGGTCACGCTTCGGCGGGCATGCTTGTAGACGTAAAAAAAAAATTGCAACCTTAAATCTCTGCTCAGGAAGCTTGACGCCAAACCCAACCGCAGACCGTGTGTGTTTACTGACCTAACGTGTCGTTCCCTTTTTTTTTTTTTTTCAGAGTGCAACGGTTAAGTTCGAACTTCCTGCCAACGTCACAACGAATGGAAGCAATTGTGACGCCACCACCTCGCTGCTGAAGCTTAATTTCGGAGAGGGACACTCCTGGAGCGTGAACTTCAGCAGGAAGGGGGAGCTGTACCAGGCCGACGTCATCACGTTTTCCTACAATCTCAGTGACTCGAGCGTCTTCCCCAATTCTGCGTCCAGCGGTAACGGGCACACCTCACAGCACCAGCAAAAAAAAAAAATAAAAAAAAATTGCAAGACACTGTGCTCATTGCTTTTGTTTTTTGTTTTTTTTTTGTTTTTTGGTTGCGGTTTTGCTTTTAGAGACGGCGTCCATGACGGTGAGGCCTCACATCTCGGACATCGGCGTGGACACCTGCTACTCCTGCAAGAGCAAAGACACCATCCAGACCGACCTGGTCAACCAGACGCTGTGGAACGTGCTCATCCAGGCCTTCGTCCGCAACGGCAGCCAGAGCGAGAACCGTGAGCGCCAGACGCGGCCTCCAGCTCACAATCTACCTTTTTATATATATATATATTTATATAAATTCACTCTCTCCTGCCTCTCTCTGCGTTCTCCCCGTGCAGTGACCGCTTGCGCCGCCGACCTACCCACCACCACCGTCGCCCCCACCACTCCGACGACCACCCCCACCACCGTCGCCCCCGTGACGAACGCCACCTCCTCCGCCCCGCCCCCCCCTACCACCCCGACGCCCACGCTGCCCGCCCCCACCACCGGGAAGTACAGCATCAAGCCAGACCTGAACAGCACGGCCTGTCTGCTGGCAAACTTTGGCCTGCGGGTTGGTTTCGTTCTGGGCGGGGTACGTGAACCCTTCCGAGCGCATTGTTTTCCAGACCGGTATATTCAGAAGTAGCCAAAAAAAAAAAATGTGGTTCTCTCTCCTCTTCTGGTTTAGAAATATCAAGAGATCAACTTGGACCCCAACATGACCACGGCCTCTGGAATATGTGGAGTCAACAGCAGTTACCTGGAGCTGGTGTCTAACTCGATGACCGTTGTGCTCACGTTCACCAATGTGAGTCCTCAACATTTTTGTTTTAGTTCATATCGGTAACCAGCAGCTTTGGGGTGCCGTCTTGTGAAATTCGACGCAGAAGTTCATGGCTCCAATAGAAATAATACTACTAACTTTAGTGATTTTTTTTTTTTTCACTTTTTAGTGAATATGAACTGTTGGTGTTTAAAAAAAACAAGCAAACCAAAAAAAGCATTAAATAGTGATGAAAATAATCTTTACTTACAAACTTGAATCAAGTTTATATTGACATATACTTGGAAAATTACTGGTCATTATTAATCTGAAATACACAAAGGTCGACTCCACACCCAGATTTTATACTTTTTTTTTAACCCCAAAACGTGGGTTTTCATCACATCGTAACTTCCGTGTTCTCATGTTGTGTTTGTTGAGCTGCACCACTCATTCTTGCTGTTGCTTTTAAGCCTGCTTGTGCAACACTGAATTGGATGGATGGATAGATTAAAAAAAAAAAAACCCTCGAAGAAAGAGAAATCTAACGTTGTGTAACTTCGCTAACTTTGTCAAGTTGCAGCAAAAAGTGAGATATGTGCTGACCGCATGAAATGACCCAGAAAAGATAAGATATGACACGTGTGTGTGTCTTTGCTAAAATGGACGACTTGCAAACTTGGTGTAGGTTCACAGCAGCCTGCCGCCGACGCACGCGGCTTATATCTCAACTTCTGTCTTTCTCTACAGGACACAAAGAAGTTCCGCCTTCACGCTCTGAACGTCACGGCGAAGACGAGCTCCGGTAATTAAAAAAGCACCTGCGTTTGCCGCCCGCGCCGCGCGGACGAGCTAGCTAACCGTCGCCTCCTCTCCACCCACCCCCCTCTCAAAAAAAACAATATTTATTTATTTTTTTAAGGTGCCGCGTTCACCGGGGCCAACAGCAGCCTGAGCCTGTGGGAGACGTCGGTCGGCAGCTCCTACATGTGCAACAAGGAGCAGAACTTCACCATCACCAGCGCGCTCACCGTCTTCACCTTTGACCTGCAGGTTCAGCCCTTCGGCGTGAAGAAGGGCGTCTTCAGCACAGGTGAGCCCATATCTTTTTTTTTTATAAGCAGGCCCCACACTCCTGATCCAGGTCTTGACCAAACTGTGAAACAACATTTATGATCATTTGATTTTTTTTTTTTGTAGCACTTTTCAGGCTGAAGTATAAAGTGCTTTCCTGATTTAAAGAAAAATTAATAACATGAGAGCACATTGAGGAGCCCTCACTCCAAACACACATGGATATTCAATTTAAATAACCTTATCACACATATACATACAAATAATATATATATAAAAAATTCTCAAATGCCAATAAAATATCGCAAAATGTATGTAGAAATGCACGTAAAAATTTAAATCTGATACAAGTAAAACAAGCACAGTAATGGCAATAGAACCTCTGTCAAGTCTTCAAAATATGCGCAATCACTCGCCGGTTCGTCCGCCGGCACGACCCAGATGTTCTGCTGTGCGACGGCGTCCAAGCGCGTTTGTTTTTTTTAACAGCTCGACTTTTTTTTTGTTTTTTTTCCCCACTCGCTGACTGACTCTCTTCTCATCTGCAGCCCACGAATGCTCACTGGATGACACCAGCATCTTAATCCCAATCATTGTTGGCGCCGCGCTGGCCGGCCTGATTCTCATTGTCGTGATCGCTTACGTGATTGGTCGGAGAAAGACCTACGTCGGATATCAGACCCTTTGAATCCAGCGTTTTCGCAAATCAGACCCCCGACACGTGGCGGTGTTCCCGAGCCTGGTCCTTTGGGGTTTCGCGTGCAATTGACTCGATTGGCAAACAACTTTAACGACCCGGGGAACTTTCAGGAGAAAGTGACTGCTGTCTGAAAATTTGATTTTGTAACCTGTTGGGATTCATCAGACGTGAAAAAATTTTAATTGCAGTTGCCTGAAAGGTCTTCATTGACGATAAATTCACATAAGAGGTTTTAGAATCAAAGATTCGGGGAGTTTCTCAAGGACCAAACTTGTGTGCACCCCATGACTTGTGTTTTTGTGTTTGTTTTTGGTTTTGTTGAATGCTTTTTTTTTTTTTTTATGTCTTTGTTGTGAACGAGCAACTGCAAAATCCACAAAATCAAACAATTATACAGCCACACCTGAAATGTTATCACATCAGACGGCGTATTCCCAGTCGGTCTGTTTGATACGCAGTAAAAATAGTCCATAAAAAAAACAAAAAACAAACAAGTGACATTATTTTTCCACATTTATTGAGAAATTCTGATTTCTGGATCCTGCATTTGCTCAGCAGACTCTCCTTATGAATCTTTTTTTTTTGTCATTATTTAATTTTTGTCCATATTTTACTTTCTCCTCGACCCTTCATCCCCCGTGATTTTTTTTTCTTGCATAACCAGAACAATTGAAATCGCTTCAAATCCTTGAGAAACCGAAGGAAGTTTGGCAACTAAGCAGTTTTTTTTTTCTTTCTTTGCACAACAGCGAGGGTGAAGGTCCGCCTCACTTTAGAGGTTGTTAAACATGTTTGCCCCTGTAGAGCAGGAGAAACATCTGGAGCGATAACGCGGCTCCAATCATATTGAGAATGTATGTTTTTAAGACATCTACAGACCTTTTTTTTTTAATTTTGTTGCCCCCCCCCCCCACACAGAGGACATTTCGACACAAGCACAGTGACCGACGCAGTCGTCAGTCATCAGTTACGCCTGTGCTAAAGACGTGTCAAAATGTCTGCTGTCTAAAAAAAGGTCTGTTACACTTGCACAAGCTCACGTCAGATACTTAATCTGAAAAGTGTTTTCTTCATTAAGAATTTTTCTTTGTTTTTTTTTTTTGGTTTTTTTTTTGGCATTAGGCTTAAATAAGGGATAGTGCTAATGTGTAGATATTGACTCGGCACAGATCATTCTGGGGTGGTTTTTACTTGTGAGTGCACTAAGGAGCTCTTTTTCTCGTTGGCGTTGCTACGTCGAAACGGGTGTTGTGTTTTTAATCGTCCGAGGCTCCGAAGGCTGCAGCTGGACCAGGAGGCGTTAAAGCCGCTGGAAACCCGCCTTCAAACGTCACGTATTCCGCTTTGTGAGCGCGCCGGCAATCAGAAGTTGGAAGTTTAGATGGGGGGAGGGAGGAGAGGCGTGGTTTTTACTTGAGGAGACGCTCAACGCCCGCCGGAATCACGGCATGGTGGGTGTATTTTTTAAAAAAAAAAGATTTGATTTTAAATCATTTAAGCACAGCCGCCATCGTGTTCTGACGGTGGGACCACATGAACACCCGGAGCTTCAAATAGGCAAAGCTGCTCCCGCTCTGCAGACATGACGTTGCCGCGTCGGGAGACCGCGGCGCCGAGGGGCGCTTCCACACCGGCTCGGTCCAGTTTAAACGAAATCCGGCTTCCTTTCGGTCCCGTCGAGCTCTGATGCACAACGAGCGGGTGACGGGGGGCCCGAAAAAGCAGATTTTAAGGTTGTTTTTTTTTTTTTAATTTTAGGATTTTGTCACTGCAAATAGTGGCTTGAAGTTACTTGCCATTAAACTCATCTGATCTATAAAAGTCTCCCCGGTCTGCAGGCCATTAAGCAATCCGCCGCATTCAACCTTTTTATTTATAAATGGCAACCATGGCAACCCGAAGGCGCTCCAGCACATGACTGCGGAGGTTTCGGGTGATTCATGAGTGAGACTCGCATTTTAAAAAAACGGAGGCGTGTGATGAGCTCGCTTCCTTCCGTATTTTAGCAGTTTTTTTTGCCCCCCCACCCCCAAATCGAGTGAAGTGACGCGACGCGGTCACACGCCGACTATCCCCCCGCTTCCCCCAGTAACATGACACGGCAAAATGCCTCCCGCACACTAGTTGCGCCACGCCAGTAAAGTCAGCAGTGCGCCCGCCGTCGGGGAGGCGCGGGAGGGTCATGAGGGCGGCGACGATGGCAGAAGCCCCCCGCCCCCCCTGTAAAATGTCAGGTTAATGGCTCAGTTGAGGGTCACGCCACCAGACCGCAGGTGTGAAAGCGCTCGGCTGCCTCCCATCAGCCCCTCGGGCGGGGTGACGCGTGCAGGTGGCAGCGAAGTGGCGCGCGGAATCGGAGCCCGACAGTGTGTGTGTGTGTGTGTGTGTGTGTGTGTGTGTGGGGGGGGGGGGGGTTTTTTTTTTTTTTTTTTTTTTTTTTTTC
>CAAKHG010033864.1:4308-18805 GCA_901007715.1 Dactylopterus volitans
TTGTGTTTTTGTGTGTGTGTGTGTGTGTGTGTTTTTACTTTTTTTTTTGTGTGTGTGTGTGTGTGTGTGTTCACATTTATCTGTCTGTGTGTGTGTTCACATTTATCTGTCTGTGTGTGTGTTCACATTTATATGTGTGTGTGTGTGTGTGTGTGTGTGTGTGTGTGTTCATATTTATATGTGTGTGTGTGTGTGTGTGTGTGTGTGTGTGTGTGTGTGTGTGTGTGTGTGTGTGTGTGTGTGGTCCCCTTGCAGGCTTTCATTGCCAAGCGCACACACACGGAAAGATTAGAGAGGAAAGATCTGAAACCGCGGCTCGAGATCTCAACTGGGATTTGAAATGACTCAGTGGTGTTTGTAATGAATCCCTCTTCTTCTTCTTCTTCTTCTTCTACTTCTTATACTGCTGCTGCCGCTGCTGCTACTGCAAGTGTTACTTATGCATGAGTCTCTCTCAGCTCATCCAGCTGCACACACACACACACACACACACACACACACACACACAGAGCGCATGATTACTTTTTCTGCATCTCTTTGGGATGCAAGGACAATCATACGGTTTTGTTTTTTTTCGTTGTTTTTTCTTTTTTTTCTCCATTGAAGCTTTGGATTTGATGTACAGGGATTCAGATGTGCTCTTTTCGTTGCTGTGATATATAAGACCTGTGGATTTGTGCGGGGAGGGGGGTGTGTGTGCTAAAGTTCTGGGTTTTTGAGCATGAGCGCTGATGCTTTTTCGCGAGATCAGACGGCGGACGGCGTTTTTTTTTCGAGTCGGAACAAGGAGGAACGACGGCGATATCCATTCTCCGATTTTGGTTTTCACTGGTTTCATTTGTCCTCAGGGAGTTCATGCAGAGCAAAGACAAAACCCAGAGGAGGAAAAGAAGAACCCTCACCGACCCGTTTTCACTCAGTCCCAAATGCGATCGGCGGTTACCGCCCCTCGTTCCCACTTCGACACCACAGAAGAGCAGAGAACTTTGATCAGACCCAGCTACCAAAATAAACCCAACCTCCTTCTGATGCGATGGTGATTTCTTTTCAAAGTAAAAGCCCGCTGGACGCAGCCTCGCTTGAACTCTGCCTGCGAGTGAAAGCGTTCTGAGGGAGGCGACCCACATACACGTCCTGACTTGACATTTTACTTACGCTTGTTATTGTCCAGGGGTTGGATTTTATTTTTTTCTATGCCAAATCAGACAGATTTATTGAGAGGATTTTAAAGGGATGACAGACTTTTTTTTTTTTTAATTAAAGGTGTATGTAGAACATTAAACCAGCCTCTGGGTTGCACACATACAGTAGATGCAGGTCACTGAGTGGCCTGTTCCTCCAACCTTCCACTCGGAAACAGAGCGATTATTATTATATATAGATAGATAGAAATATATATATATATATATGAAATTCATTATAATGGCTATGATGTACCAATGATGTGTTTGCGATGCATATGTATAATGTAGACACTGGAAAAAGATTGACAAAGTTTAACTTTGTCGTTGCTATGATGAATTATATTCTTTTGGTATCATCCCTCCTGGTTGGTGTGCATGCGTGCGTGCGTGCGTGTGTGTGTGTGGTAGTGCATATGTGTGTGTGCGTGTGCTCATCCAGGGCAGTGAGGATAATGTGAATAGTGTCTTATAATGAGTGTGTGTGTGTGAGTGTGTGTGTGTGCGTGTGTGCGCGCGTCATTTGCAATCCCTCATCTGGCCTCGCGTATGAAGTATCAAAACTGTGCTACGAGTGCACCGAATAAAACGCATCACGGGAGCAAATTTAAGTTGCGTCGAGACAAAAGTATTTGGCGTGCATGCATCATCGAATACGTGCATTCAACCAAAGGATTTAAAAAAAAAAAAAAAAAAAGCTTTCGCACACTTTTCCTTTTTTCTTTTTTTTTGCATAGAAATACTGATAAATGAGGCCACTCGTCCATAAGCACATGCTCGTCAGTGAACCCAAGCCCATTCATTTTTTAACACCACCACCCAGAGCCCATGCTGTTCCTGCTGGCAGTGCCTTTTGTTCCATGTGCCCCCTCCCACTCCTCCACCCACCCCGTGTTTCTATGTACAGTGTGTTCCTGCACACAGGTGCCTGAGTGTATGTGTGGGTGCTTTTGCTTGGGTGCAACTTTGTATTTTTTGGGGTGGTGTTGGATGTTATTTTTGATTCCCCACCCCCCCACCCCCACCCCCGACTCCCGTCCTTCTCTTCCCACTATCCTCCTACACCCTAAACACCCACTTGTCATTCCAACCGCGTGTGTGTGTGTGTGTTTGTGTGTGTGTCTGAATGTTATTTATTTCATGGTTCGCGCCATCCGTCTTGTCAAGGAGACTTGATGCTTTTTTTTTTTTCTTTTTTTTTGTTTTTGTTTTTTTTGTTTTGCAACTTGTTTTATTTGAAGAAGTGTGTATGAATATATCAGTAGAATTGTACAGAATATCTCAATGAAATAAAAAGGTTATCCCTTTTATGGAAATAATATTTTCATGTCCGTGTGTGTGTGTGTGTGACTCCAACACTTCTTTTTTTTTTACTGAGGAGCCTGCTTCAGGTTATGTAACTGAGACCTTTGCTGCACTTTAACCTGTCTCGTATTTCATGTTGACGTCATGGCTGTGTGCAGGTCTTCCACCTGAGTAGAAACACACCTCAGCACACACGTAGATCCATGATACATAACGTTTTTTGTCATACAGGAACTTTTAAACTAAACTTAAACTGGTCCTCAAGTGTGTGTCTGATGAAAGTCCCTGAATAAATATTTCCCTCTTATGTTGACCTATGAGGCACTTTTTAAAAAAATAATTTATCACAGGTTTGGTAAAAAAACAACTGTGAAATACGGGATTCTCGGACCACCTGGATGGCAAGTTGAAGCCCTCAAAAGAAAACGAAAGGAGGGGGTCTCAAAATGTGCATAGAATTTGCTTCTATTTTTCTTCGCAACAATGTCAGTTTCACATATATTTTGGAATATTTTATTGTTTTGTTTTTTTTCTTGATCACTCTTTAATCAGTATTTCTAGAATTTTAATGCAACCGACTGTATTTAACGCGAGGGTGCAGGATGTCCACCGTGAGGCACTGCTCCTCAGCACGGGCCACATGATGAGGTGTTGCGTTGACGGGTCAAATGTACAAGAATTTAAGATGGAGGGGGGAAAAAAAAGGAAACAAAGCACAACTGGTTTCACTGCCGGAATGTTGAACGGCAGCATGGGAAACACTCAAAACAGGGAACAAAGCGTTTGCACGAGTTTCACTTCTCTGTGAACGCAGCATTCCAACCGATCTGGCGGAATGAGAGTGTGCGCAAGTCGGTCGGCGAACGCCTAAACATGTTGCAGACAGCAGAAATGCGATTTTGAAGATAGATAGATGGGCGCATTCTGCAGCGGCGACTTTGCACTTCATTTTTTTCCTGCACCGTGACCAGCTTGTATTGCCTTCAAAGCACCAGCAGGTGGCGATACCACGGTCATCCTAATGTCAGCTGTGTGTGTGGATCTATGTGCAGATGCATGTGTCTCCGTGTGACTGTACCTTCGCAAGCGCCGACATGCTCAGCATTGGGGGGGTGGGGTGGGGCTGCAGGTTCCCCTGTGACGGCTACATTTTGAAGCAACGCCGCTGTGCCCGTTCTGGTCGTTTTTAAGGCCAATCCTGTGTTCAAAGGGCATTCAGAATTAGGTGTGAGGCCAATAAACCCACAGGTGTCAGTGTCTGTCACACAGTCTGAGGCCAAATACAGCCGGAGCCCCCAACCCCCTCAAGGACCCGTAGGTAGCTTTGCACCTGGCCCCATCTCTTGCGGCGGTTGTAAATTCGCTGGTCGCAGTCGGACCGGCGCATGATCCTCATGCTTGCACCTCGCTGCCCTCTGGGAGGAAAGTGCAATAGCGGATCAATTAATAGCCATTGTCACCCTACTCCCCATATACACCCCGCCAGCTATGGATAATCGGCACGGCCAAGCTGGCCTTCAAGGCGAGCTGACGGCCAGAGGGCAGCCTGAAACTGTGTCAGTATGCTTATTTATGGCAGCAAATATAGACAGACCCCTCTTCTCACCTCTGAGAAAGAGTTAAGTTTAGCATCGCCCCCTGCCCAGCATGTATCACCGTCTGGATTTAGCCCGCCCCCCGTGCCCCTCCGCCCCCCCACTCTCATGCGGGCCTGATCTCACTCCGCCTGTCCTCTGCCCTGCTCCTAACTATATCCAGCCCTGTACAGATCTCCCTACCCTCTCCAGTTTCAATCCGCAGTTCAGCTTTCTTGAAGGGGGTCTTCTAAGTGAAAAGCCAAAAACAATGCGTTCAGGAGCAGTCGTGCTTTTAAAAAAAAAAAAATTCATAGGGAAGCACCTGGGAATTTACATCAGTTATTCCGCTAAACGTGACACTGATTCATTTATTAACGGCCTGATACATAAAATGTGGGAAAATACCGATCTCACAAATGCACGCACACACACACAAGGCACGTGCACGTGCCCTGACTTTGCCCGTTTTCTCCGGCAGCCCGAACCCAAAAGTATTCAACTTACCATCATGGATAACCAGCTAATATATTTGTTCAAACTGAATCATGATATGCATATTGCAAAGTATATTTTGCCCTTAACCCACCATGCACTTCGCCGCCCGTATCTTGTCATAAACACTGCTCGTACCATATTTTTATTGTAATTCATAGCTGTAGTTTGTCGCTGGAATTTGATCCCGTGATCATCGCTGCGCCACTGTTCATACTTTTATGCGCGTAGCCCACTGCCTGTAACAGGCTGTACACATACTCTCATATTTGAATTCATAGCCGTGGTTTTGCCACGGTAATTCAATTATCTTATTATGTATACCCTGCACTACTCCCTTGCACCTCTGGCTAGAGGCTAATTGCATTTCGCCGCCTTGTGCTTGTGACATGTGCGGCGACAATAAAGGTGAACATAATCTCATAACACAATAGTTCGGATAACTGATAAATGTCCGCCTGCTTCAGCTCAACTTGACCCCTTTTAAAAAAAAAATGTTTAAAGTAATTGACACACTTTAAGTTTCAACAGCAGAGCAAACGCGGGGAGCGCTTGAGCGCCCGTCCTGCTTGGACGCTAGAGGGCGCCCGTCCGCCTCCCGCCGGGGTGCCAGCTAAGCGCCGCCCCGCTTCCCTCCCTCTGTTTGCCTGCCGACTCCAGACTCGCGAAGACGCCCATAGCAACAACACAGCGCCGCGTCGAATAAGACACTCCAGCCGCGGAGGGGACGGATTAAACACCGCCGCGTCGTCGTGCTGGCCGCAGGTGACGGTTTGCCACGGAGGGGGACGAATCCGCTGTTGTTTTTTTTTGCTGCGGTCAACATGGGGCGCGAGGAAAGCTAGCTAGCCGGCTCGGGCTAGCCACCCCCGAAAAGACAAGCCAAACAGCTCCCAAGCTGCCCCGAAGGAGGGCGAATCCGGGGCGGACGGACGGGCGAAGGCGGAGCGGGTGGGGGGGGTCGTCAGCGGGTGGTAGCGTCGCTGTTTGCTAACTACCGAGCCAGCTAACCAGGAACAATCACGGGAATGGTGCTCTGGATCAGCGCACTGCACCGACAGAGAGAGGCGAGGGGCACACGGGTCAGACCACCGAGCTGCAACATTCGGACTCAAACTATTTTTAACAGAGGGAGCGGCTCCTCGGGCGGACGAGTGTTTTGTGGCTCCGCGAGCTAGCTGGCCGGCTAGCTAGCTAGCCGAGGGGAGCGACCCCCCCTCCACCCACACACCGCCGCCAACCCCCACCGGCCGCCGCCGCAGCCGCCGCCTGCCCGGGTCCTACCAGCTGCAGCCGAGGCTAATGTTAGCCAGGGCGAGTGTGTGAGAGCGACTCACTGAACACACACACACACGTTTGCAGTTGTTTTTTTTGTTTTTTGTATGAAACACTCAAACGCAGGAGGAAAGTTAGCTCGAGGAGAGAAAAACAAAACACTCGAGCTCACTCGAAACCAGCAACTCAAGGGTACTCCGGACCTCCATTAATTAGCTCAGACCAGGATCAACGTTTCAAATGCTGTTAGCCAAGTGACTCTCGTTCGAATCTTTTTGTTTTGAAACTTTTTTTTTTTTTTTTTTGAAACTCGGGATCGTTCTGTTTTTGTTTTTGTTTTTTTGTTCCAACTTCGGATGCTGGCATTACACTTTAATTGCAGACATGATGATAATAAGCAGAAAACCAGAGGGCCCAATAGCAACAGGTAACCGCAAAGGAAAGAAAGAAAAAAAAATGTGTGTGTTATTTGTGCTGCGTGGGAGTGTGTCCGCTTGCCCGTGTGTTAATGTTCGCTAACGTCTAGGAGGGATGGGACGAGAACCGGCGGCTGACGGCTCGCCCCCGCTGCTCTTTTGGCATTTACAGAAATATCCGTATCCCCTAAAATGGCTCTGATCGACATTGTGCGTCCTCGGCTTTAAATGTCACGCCGCGTCCCACCGTGGACGGACGGAACTTCGGGTGTCGCTGCCGTGGCGTGTAATTTTTTTTATTTTATTGTGTGTGTGTGTGTGTTTGTCTCTCGGCACGAGACCCGAGTGTTTTTTTTTGAAGGACGGCGCCGGAAACGCCGCGCTCGCGCCGCCAGAAGTGAGCAGTTAAAGGTCTTATCGCGCCCAAGATAAGAAAGCGGTCCTGTTTGAACGAGCAGTTTCGCCGCAGCTCGCGGGGCAGTTGGACCGCGAGCTCCCACGCTTATCACGCCGCTGTTGCGTTTACACGCTGTAAATACGTGTGTTTTTTATTATTATTATTATATAGCAGCAGTTTTCCATGCACACAATCGTGTGTGTGCGTGTGGGGGGGTTGTTTACGCTGCTGTCACTGCTCGTCAAATGTTCCCCACGTGCCAAAGGTATATGGAAGGATACACTTTGAATAGAATACCAGGAAGCGGAGGCCTGAAAGCTGTGACTTTACCCCACCGGCGTTCCCACTGGCACGTTTAATGGCACATGATCTCCGTCTGTGTGCTTGAACCTTGTTCTTTAACATCCATTGGTGGGGGTGGGGGGATTGTTTGTTGGGGCGGGCTGAACACCAGGTGGACATAGTGGGACGGGTGTTTGGAGATGCAGGAAGTCTGAGCCGCGTTTGATTAGTATCCTGGGTCGACGTGCTCGCAAAAGCAAAGTCAGACGCCTTGCGGAAAGTGCTGAACCCCCCCCACCCCCGCCCCCCCTTTCTCCCCTCCGCAGAGTGATTAGCGGTGGGCTAATGGGGTCTATACTTGCATAATATTGTGTATCCAGCCCTAATGCCCCTGTTCTCTGTGCTGCGCAGGTCTAATGCGTCTGTTTCCAGGCAGCGGCTCTAATCTGTCTCGGAGCTGGTCTGTTGACTGGGTGCTCTGACGCACCTGCGCATGGTTACAACACTCTCAGGGGCGAGACGGCGAGGACGCCAAACCCGCAGCGGTTTTAGGGTTTTTTTGTTTGTTTTTTTCTTGCTAATAAGCCACACCGTAACACTGTAAACGGCTCAAACGCAGCGTCATTTAACAGCTCACCTCTGTTGACACAGAAACCTGTGTGTGCGTGTGTGTGTGCGCGCGCGCGCTTAACAACTGTCGAGACAAACAGCTGGGTGACGGGGGGTTTTGTCACCCGAGTCGCCGGCCCCCTCCCGCCGTCCCAGAATGCTCCGCTCGTCCATCCACTCCCGTCTGTATCATCTCGCATTAGGCGCTTGGCTCTGCGCCACCCGGGCTGAGCGCGCCCGCCCGCTTTTGAGCGGCGAGCACCTGCATCCAAGCATATGAGCTCTATTTCTGAGCACACCTGATGTGAGCCGTAAACGAGCAGGCCTGAATGGACAGATGGATAGACGGAAAGATGCTGTCGTCACAGAGGCATCTGTTACCCCCATTAGGCCAATAATACCACTTGCAGAGCTAGCAATCTGGGACCCTAAGCCCTATCTAAGCTGGTCAGGTCGGAGCCCTGGACGTGGATACAATGTATTGGACACAATAGATACAATGGATGAATCTGCTAATAATGGCCCTTTCAGAGTAAAATGTGGGTTAGGATGTTGCGGCCGACAACGCGCGTCCCCATTGGTCGACAGAGAGCAGTGTAGAGGGCTAACCGGCGGAGGTTTCCGGGGTTTTGTTGGGCACAAGCGAATCATTTTAGCCGGAAGGTTGTCATTGGAATTAAAGGCCTGATTGATGAATTCGTCAATGGGACTTCGACTGCTTTGGACGAGCGGGGGATTTTCTGCCACAGAGGATAAGATTAGATTGCACCGTATAGACGCGTCTTCTGAGCGCCGCTCTCGGCCTTTTAGCTCCTGACCGTCTTTGCGGCTTCGATGGTCGCTCATCGACCCCCCCGCCCCTCCCTCTCCGTCCCCCTCCTGATTTATTTTTGTCCATCTTTGCCCATCCAGCACGCCACGGCGACGGCCTCTATGACTCGTACATGAGGACCGACCACATCCTCAAAGACGAAGCAGATACAAACAGTCCGTCTGGGCTGCCCCCCATGCCCAAGCACACAGTGAGTATGCGCACATACACACACACACACACACAGACACACGCGCGCGCGCACATGCACACAAAGCCAGTAAAGCCCCATTTCCTGTGTTGAAGCACGCTCTGTCTCCAGACATCCTGTCCCTCAGAGGAATATTCCCTCTCCCTGCTCCGCTCCACTTCTTCCCATTTGCGCTCCTCTTCCCAGAGCCGCCCTTACCGCGAATTGCGAGGTGGTTAGCTTATCTCTTTATCTCCCAGCCGTGTAACGCAGTCATGTTATTGATGTGCACCATTCAATGGTAATGCCATGTGACCAGTGTCGAGTGACCGCCTGGGGCCAAATGGGATTCTCTCGCATGGGGCAGCTCCAGCGTTTCACGTTCAAACTTTTGCAGTTTGAACGTGAAAACTAGTGTTTATCATTGTTCACAGGGCGTAAATACATCAGTGTAAACCGACGTCCTGGGTGGTCTAATTAAGCTACACTACCCTGGTCTCCTCTGACAAGACAGTACACCATTGTAGCCATGAGAGGCTGCACAGTCATGCGTTGCTAACATACAGTTTCTTGACCCTTGGCTATCAGAACATGTGTTTTAATTGATCATAACACATAGTTGCTGGTTTTTAAATAGAACGTTTTTGAATATCTCTTCGACTGGCGGTCAGACACGGGAGATGCCGGGGACACGGCCGTCTGTGTTTGACAATTCTGTTTGAATTTGTTTGGTATTGATTTGCAATTTTTAGGAAAAAAAGTTCAGCAACTCTGAAAGAAAATTTTAATTGCAGCTTTAACGAGGGTACCACGACTGTGGTTGCCTATCTGAATGGCCCCTTTGGCACACACAAGTACACAATCATACCGGCGTGGGCGGCAGGGGGGGGGGTTTCATATGAAGTGTAAAGATTTATTGGACTTGAAAATGTGACCCACAAACAAAATTGCCAGTCAACACCCCTCCCCTCCTCCCGCGTCATTTACTCCTCCATCAGTGGGTTTGCACAGAGGTGAGGCCACGTTCTCCAGTCCGGTCCCGTCCTCCCTTTTTTGTATGTTCCGACCCGCCGCCTGCAGCCTTCGCCGACGCGAAAATCCTCGACCGAACGGGCCTGACAGTAGCTCGCCCCGGCTCGGCGCTGCCCTGCTCAGAACCGCCGAAGTAATAAACGGATCAGTCGGTCCCGCCAAACGAATATGAGGTCTCCCACCGCCACTCAAGGTGCGGTCGATAACACGACTTGGGCCTCTCGAGGCTGTCGCACACCAGTTTTGTGTGTGTGTGGTGTGTGTGGCCCCCGGCCTTTTATCAGCGAGGACCCGCGTGGTGCGTGTGATGGCGTTTGTGTTTGTGTGTGCTAATCAGTGCTTGAGAGATGAAGGAAAGCATACTTAGGTGTTTCTCCCACAGCAGAGAGATAAGCTCCTCTCCATCTGTTGCATCACGCAGATTTGCACACAAAGGGACCCTCGGCGTCGCCGGCGTTACAGAAGATCCCTGCTGTCTGGTTTCTACTTTGACTCACTTTTTAAAGCCTTTATTTATTTATTTATTTATTTGCTTGTGTTATTGTGCCCTCTGCCCGCTCAATCAATAATCCATCAGAGTTGGCGCTCCACTTGTAGAAAGCTTTTGATTTTTTTTTTTTTTTTTTTTTACGCCAGCCTTTGTTTCTGTTTGTGGGTGAGGGGGCTCAATCAATGACATTCGCCGTGGTTGTAGTTCAGCTTTTGGACAACAGCTGCGTGAGACCCCGGGGTCAGCAGCGGGGCTGTTGTGTATATAGTTACATGTACGGAAACCCGTCCTGCATTCCATCTCCACTGGAATGCCGGATCAGGTCCTATTATCTCCGGGACTTGCAGCGCAAACATGTCAACACCCTATTTTAATGTATGTTTCCTCGTCGCGTCGTCCTCCCAATCAGCTGACCCGCTCAGCTGTGTGTACACACCGAAAGCCAAAAGGCTCCACGGGGCAGCGGCGCAGCAAACTGTTCCGCTCGGTAAAAGAAGGGAGAAGGAAAACATTCGGCCCCCAAAAGAAAAAAAAAAACCCCTCCTCTCCCTCAGATGGGTGAAACCACTCTTTCATTAAAACAAGAAGTGTTCATTTGAAAGGGAGGACAACTAGAACGCCAAAGACGCCCCTCCACCCCGCTCGCACGCCGTCCAAAAAAGCCCGACCTGAGTTTATTTCAAGTGTGTGCCTTATTAACAGCTAAACCACCTCCCCAGCTCGAAAGCGTAATCTAATTTAAATGACTGTCATTTCCCTTGTGCTCCATAATCTTGCGGAAGGTTCTTTCCGCTGGCGAGAGAGACCGAGGAGAAGGAGAGACGGGAGAGTGAGGAGGAATGAATTCCTGGGGTTTTCTGCAACGAAGCTGTTTACTGGCAGCTGTTTACGCTTCTTTGTAAAACGTGGCAAAGAAAACTGCTTGTACCCTCTTTTTTTCCTTTTCTTTAACTGCTAGCAAACAATTATGGGGAGGATCGCTGTGCGTGTTGTTATGTTTGGGAGTGGGCTCGTCACACTTTTCAGCTTCCTGCCAGACTGGCTCCAGATCCCGTTTTGCTGGTTCACTCGCTCGCTAGCCGCGACTCTGCTTCACGGCTCCGGCCCGTGACTTGTTTCATATTGTTTCTTTCTAAACGAGCGCGAGCAATTTGTAAGCCCTGTCCCGCAGACCACATATGAAATATTGCGGGATTCAAACCGGCATTAGATGTTTTGGTCAGGTGTGTAGGGGCCTCTCGATTGATGTAATTTTTGAGCCACTATCTGCTGCGACACCCAGGATAGAGGCGCTCTCCCCGCTCTGTGAAATACAAACAGCGTCAGAAAGCCCACTTCTGCACACCGAAGTATGACGCATGTGCCTTGCTCAAAGGCCGGATGATCCCGCAACAATTTCTGATTTTCTAACCGCCCTCTTCCTCTTCATAGGTCGGCAGTCACAAGGGCGTGATGAGAGATCAGTTGACCGTGCGAGGTGGCCAGCTGAAGGTCAAGTACCTCTACGAAGACTCCACCAACAACCGGAAGATCAACGCCATAACCACGGCAGCCCCTCAGAACGGCGGGACCACCACCAGTCAGATTCCCAGTAAACCTGCCCCAGTCTCCAGTCTGTCTAAGGAGCACAGCATAGACAGGTGAGGGAGACGCCCAAAGCGTCTTTATTGCTGAAAATTTAAAAAAAAGACCCTAGAAGGCGGCCGTTTCAGCTGCTCATCGCCGCTCTTCTTGTTTGCCGCAGCACTGAATCCAGCAAAGGCTCCAGTGATTCCTCGGGCCCACACGGAGTCGGGAATGGAGGGAACAGTGGGAAGCTGTGTGGCCCTCTCACCCCCGACCAGGCCATGAGGCTGTACCGATCCCAGCTGACCACCCTGGAACAGAGCGAGATCCACTCCTACCCGGACGTCTACTTCGTGGGACCCAACGCCAAGAAGAGGCCGGCCGTCGCCGGCGGCAACAACAACTGCGGCTACGACGACGAGCAAGGCGGTTACATCCACGTCGCCCATGACCACTTGGCCTACCGCTACGAGTTTCTCAAGGTGAGCCGCAAATGCCTTTCGGAGGCAGTCACCATGGTAACCACGCGTCTGCGACATTCAAACCGAGGTCCAACCCAATCTTGATGTCCATCTCTCGCTTTCTTCAGATTATCGGTAAAGGAAGCTTTGGCCAAGTAGCCAAGGTATACGACCACAAACTGCAGCAGCACCTGGCGCTGAAAATGGTTCGCAACGAGAAGCGCTTCCACCGGCAGGCGCAGGAGGAGATCCGCATCCTGGAGCACCTGCGCAAGCAGGACCGCAACGGCACCATGAACGTGGTGCACATGCTCGAAAACTTCACCTTCCGCAACCACATCTGCATGACCTTCGAGCTGCTGAGCATGAACCTGTACGAGCTCATCAAGCGCAACAAGTTCCAGGGCTTCAGCCTGCCGCTCGTCAGGAAGTTTGCCCACTCCATCCTGCAGTGCCTGGAGGCCCTGAGCCGGCACAGGATCATCCACTGCGACCTCAAGCCCGAGAACATCCTGCTCAAGCAGCAGGGGCGCAGCGGCATCAAGGTAGGAGGTCTCACGCGCGCGCACACACGGCCCGCCAGTACAAGTGCCACACGGGTCTCGAACCCGCCACATAAATGTCCGCGCTCACGGTTGTTTTTCCCTCCGTCACTGCCAGGTGATCGACTTTGGCTCCAGCTGCTTCGAGCACCAGCGGGTGTACACGTACATCCAGTCTCGGTTCTATCGGGCGCCGGAGGTGATCCTGGGCTCGCGCTACGGCCTTCCCATCGATATGTGGAGCTTCGGCTGCATACTGGCGGAGCTGCTGACGGGCTACCCCCTGTTCCCCGGAGAGGACGAGGGCGACCAGCTGGCCTGCGTCATGGAGCTGCTGGGCATGCCTCCGCAGAAGATTCTGGAACAAGCCAAAAGAGCAAAGAACTTCATCAACTCCAAGGGCCACCCTCGCTACTGCGGCGCCAACACCCTGCCCACGGGGGCCACCGTGCTGACGGGTTCCCGCTCCCGACGCGGCAAGATGAGAGGCCCCCCGGGCAGCAAGGAGTGGAGCGCAGCGCTGAAGGGCTGCGAGGACCCCACCTTCACTGACTTCATAAAGAAGTGTCTAGACTGGGACCCGTCTTCTCGTCTAACCCCCAGCCAGGCCCTGAGGCACCCCTGGCTGTACCGCCGGCTGCCTAAACCCCTGCCTGGGACAGAGAGGAGCCAAGGGGCCACGGTGAAACGGCTCCCCGAGCACCACAGCACCTCCTTCCCCTCTATCCTGGCCAAAGGGGGGCCGGGCTTAGGCACCACAGCTGCCAACAACAAACTGAGGAGCAACATGATGGGGGACTCAGGGGAGGCCATACCTCTTCGCACAGTCCTACCCAAACTTGTATCTTAGAGAGAGAGAATAAGAGAGCGAGAGAGAGGGAGCTCCTCTCATCTCCTCTCTCCCTCCACCTCCTCCACCTCTGCGCTCCTCGGGAGGAGTACGGGTACAGGAAGAGGCGGAGCCTAGGTTTTGAAACCCGTTTTTTTTTGGTTGTTCTTTTATTTGTTTTCTACTGAGAGGTGTCGACACCCCAGTTTTCCCGGTTTTTAATATTAGCAGAGAGAGATGACAAAAGAGAAACTCTAAAAAAAAAAAAAAAAAAAGTTTTTATACCGAGGATTTCCTTGAGTGGCTGTGGAGTTTCTGTACGCAGCCGGCGATGAGGTTTGATTTTAGGTAACGCTTTTTAAACATCGAGAGAGAGAGAGAGAGACAACTTCCTCACGCGAGTGGACAACTAGCTTCGTCATGTTTTTATTCTGCGCGTGTTGTCGCACGAGTGATTCGTCGTTTGTAAAAAAGAAAAAGGAAAAAAAAAAAAAGACACTCGAGCACACCTGCACTGTCACTTGCCTCGCTTCACACTCTCTTGCGACACCCGAGAGGACGCCGCCCACTCTCCCGGGTGTTGTAGGGGGAGGGGGGGGGCGGCGCTTCCACGGGTGGAACATGAAAAAAGGGCTACAGAGATTACTCTTATCAGGTTGGCTTGTCTTGTTCATCCGACAAAAAAAATTCATAGAAGAAAAGAATGCACACACTTGGTACACTGATCCCTCGTCAAACGCTTTCATCCGGGGGGGGGGGGATGGGCTTTGAACGTGAATAATTAAGTAAACATCTTCAGCAATAAGACCTCGCTTCCTTTGCGTCTTTTTTTTTTTTTTTTCCCCGTCGCCCGCCCCTATCCGCTCTCTCTCTCTCCACCTTTCCTGATCCCCGGTGCTTGCGCGTCGGCTCAATATGTGACATGAGTACGTGTGAGTGCTTTAGCTTCGCGGTGCGACTGCGGCAGACACGGAGAGGGTACAGGGCAACCTATTTACAGACTCCGCCCCCCCCCCCCCCCCCACTTACCCCCCCCCCCCCC